>JALBCR010004675.1:0-145714 GCA_030710515.1 Abscondita cerata | reverse complement strand
CTATTCTTTGTCTGTCCTGGAATATTGCAGCTGCCGAATATGCCTACATATGATCGCAGTCACACACATTGAGCTAAGTTGGAAATATTGCATGCTTTTTCTATTAAATTAATATTTTACACGTGATTGTATCTGCATTCCGTCGTAAATTTAACAACGTAATTAACTGTTTGCTCATTGTATTGGATCGATGTGATTTAAAAGTTCTTTCGAAAAATTTGTGTAATGCCTTTGTACTATTTTAGATTTACTGTCGGGTACTGGTACCCTACGATGTGTAGAAATTTATATAAAGTTCAATTACAAATTTATACTGCGACCACGCCGTTTTTTAGTGGTGTAGTTTTCGATGCGGTTAGTAAATATTTCGGGCGGTTCGACTTTATTTTATTTATTTTCTAAATAGTTTGTATTGTGCAGTTATCTACAGCATTTTATTGTCTACTAGATCAGATGCCCATTTTCTAAAAATGGGCTCTAGATACGCTTAAATTAAAAAAAAATTGAAAAATAGCATCTCATTTGAGTCGCATTTATTCAAATCTGTGTGGTCACCTTGTCATACATGGATAGACTCCTATTTGTCGTCAATACCCTTTCCCGAAACGGAATATATTTGCATCGCCTATCTTTGCTTGGGGATTTGTGACGGCCCCACCTGGTGGAATGCCGGTACCCGGTGGGACCGACTTCAAAAAACATAGCCTACGCTCTAAGTGTGGAATTTTCTAAGAATTTTGAGGTATTGTTTGTCAAAATCGGTCCAGCCGTTCCCGGAGAAGTATAGCGTAACAAACAGACAGACAGACAGACAAACAGAAGGACAAACATTTAACAATTTTATATATATGATTTTAGTATTATGTTTTTTGGTTTTTTTGAAGCCTATTTGTTTTACAAAAATTATATCTTTACCAGCTTACGGTTTGTTATTGTGTTCAGAGATCTTAGTTGCTCTAGGAGATTTACTACACATTCTACTAAGTGGCGCCCTATTATTTACCTTTATTTTAGTGTAAAAGCCTTCGATTCAATTACCTATAAGTACACCCACAATTCCTCTTTGACTAACAGAACAGCGGGCCAAGTTTTCAACACTGTCTTAGTTTGTTGACAAATAAACTGTAACATATTTTTGTACGGTTAGTTTTTGATAATTACTTTCCACGTAATATTGCAAGTAATAAAGGGGATTATTATTTATACGATAAAATAATAATATTTACAATTCATTTATGACTATAATTAATTATTTTATTCCCGTCCATTAGGATCGAGAGATTTTATTTATTTCATAAACATACACAACAACTAACAAGCTAACAAACAAAAATTGCTTGTAACATTTAGTCAAAATATGTACAGTGTGATAAATTAGGACGGTAGAAGAAATAAAAAAAAAATCACTAATTTTCCTGTGTTTAAGTTTTTGTGATAATTTTAGCGTCATACACGTTTTGTGTACATTGTATGCTTTTTATTTTGTTTTCTACAACAAATAGATTTTTCTCAAAACTTTTTGTTTTTTGGTTATTAATCAATAAATTCATTTCGGTAAGTCGTGCAATTTTGTTTACATCTGTACATTCTAGTGGCTCACTATATCTCTGAAAATTTAATAAAATGTTTATTCTCTTAAATCCTTTGTGAATCAATTTTGAGAAGCCTTTCCAGCTTTCTCTAAACTTTACAATTTCCGATTTTATGGGAGTGTCCCTCACGCTAGACATCGTTGTATTAAAGTGCTTTTTCTCGTTTTCTATTTCAGACCGTACTAGTGTCTAGTTGTTTGCATTATGTGAATTTTGTCATGGTTGTAAGATATTATATGACACTTAAACACTGACAGTTAAAGTTTAAATTTGTTATTTTACTTGATTTACTATAACAGTTGAAAATTAAAAAAATACATTTATTTATGGTATAATGAGGAGAGATAAATCAGGAGAAAAGACGTATAAAAATGTAAATCCGGCAAAAGTGGATTTGCGTCGACGCTTGACGCAATATCAGTTTGTTATTGTGTATCCATAGCTGTCAGTGTGTCTCCAATAGGAATTAAAGTTTTCTGAGGCCTGAAAAAATTTGTTGGTTTTCATATTTTCTATTGCCAGATTGAACTAACTTAAGTAAGTACATTCACGTTTATTTGGGTATTTGGAATACTTAATTTAGTGATCCTACTGAAAGGAGAAATGGACCATTAATTGAGGTAAAACAGGCTATAGCTGGTTGCAATGATCCTTACGGCCCAGGCCTAATATTGTTGACAAAAGAGAACAGAACACAAGTGTTGCTCGAGTTTAAAGAATGTCCAAGGAAATAATTGATAGTTATTTCAAGGAACTGTAAAACATTTCACCCAAACATTTGCTGTATGATAAGCCTGGAAACGATTTTAATGCTGATAAAACTTGACTTCAATTTAACACTAGGCTGGCGATGTACTTGTTAAATAGGGCTCCAAAGGTGTTCCATGTCTAAGCCCAAGGAAAAATTGAAAATCAATAACAGTACTTTCTACTGCATTTTTAAAGGCAAAAACAAGACTAGGCTTAAAGAATGCCACCTGGGTCACAAATAACTATAAGTCAAAAATCTGCATATGTTAACTTTTCTTTGAGTAGTTGGTAACTCATTTCTACCCGAGCAAACCAGTTGGGAAAACCTAATGTGAGTCGATGGACGCACTTCCCATACTACAAATGTAGAAATGTTGGAATTTGCAGAGCAAAACAACATAATATTTTTCTGTTTAGAAAGATCGTAAGATTTAGTAGATCCTGCTCCGGAAAGGAAAGAAGAAGAACCTGCCATCTTGCGTTTGTGGTACACCACAAACAATCAACGTCCAAGAAGAAGTAACACCTGCAGGTAAAGCATTAAATGTTATCTCCCCAGTTCCAGTAGCGACCCAAGCAATAAAAATTGCTAAAAAAAAGGTATTACGGGAGAGATCACTATTCCAAAATACATTAAAGAAAGAAAACAGAAAGAAAGTTAAAATACAAAAAAGCAACTAAAAGAACAATTCAATTATTGCAGGATTCGACATCAGACGGGTCTTTCAGCGATCTTGAAAATGAATGTGGTTTATATACTGGACAAAAAAGACAGAAAGTTGGTTTTGGTGTAGGGCATTTGCCAACATCTGCCAATCATGTGAAAATTCAATTGCATTAAAAAAAAGGTTATAAATAGGGGCCCATCTTTACTAGATGGTCCATTTGTCCTCTATAGTATAAGAAAGATGGTCCGATGCACATATTATCACGGTTTTTTTATGTTGTACGAAATTTTTAAATTTACTTATTACAAGTTATTGGTTTGTTTTTAATAATGTCTTTAGTGAACGTTATCTTAAGTTTAAATAAAAACATTATTTTAAGTTTTCCAAAATGTGGTCTATCTCTTCTCACTTTATCCAAGCCTAGTTGCACTGATTCTTCACGGTATACCAACTCATGATAAAGATGACAGTGTTGGTTAACTTCTTTTGATTTTACCCGTCTTCATAACGTTTCATAATTTATTTGCTATTATTTTATCCAAAAAAATTACATCAAAGATGATTGACCTAACTTACCAACAGGCACATCATCAACCTTTATTTTCTCAACGCTCAATTCAACAATCACCTACTGAAAGTTTGATCAATAAATTGTTAAATCATAATAGTCTCATAAATGTATAAATTTATTTGAAATATATAGAAAATTTTTACTTATTTCTCATGTTTAGCCACAACAAAAGCAATAAGTCACCAATTTCGCTTAAGCAACTGCAAAATCTGAGAAAGAAAGAAGAAGAAGATTTGTATTACTGCACCATACGCAACAAACGCATTCGCTTCTTAGGACCGAATTGTAAGAGCGTTCTGAAAGTTCACTCACTAAACCTCACTAAATGGTATTCAGAAAGGATTCAAGAGCAATGAGTGACTAAAATGTTCCAAACTAGTGGGTGAAAACCGAAGATAATTTTAGCAAAGTTTGAGTCGGAAATTAGTACCTATATGCATTCAGTATATGCATTTATAAATACTACAGGTTTTATCAAATGAATGGAACTCAAAACTGCAGTGTCTATTTGTAACAAAAGGCGTTTTTTTTTTGTTATAGGTTTTATAGTTGTGGTAACAAATATAATTTTTAACTATAAATATAAGAATTGCCTTAGTTTTTATTTTCACTTTTATATTAACTACAGAAAAAAATGAATGATTTTTTTTAATAACTTACAATAATTAGTAGGTTAGATTTATTTAAAAATAAGTAATAATCAGTCAACCCAAATAACCATGTTTAGTTTTTTGATTTAATTTAATAGTATATTATACACCTAGGTTGTGAAGTCGTCATTATTGCCTTAGCACCAGTTTATTTCGCGAGGGGCGGTAGCTCCTGAGCGAAACAAGGTGCGTAGGCAATAATGGACTTCACAACCATGGTGTATATACTATTTTTTCTACTACTAGCCAAATTTAAGCGAAAATAAAAAATAAACATTTTTCTTGTAAAAATCAAGTAGCACAGGCATGCAAATAAATCAAAAAGCATTAAAAGCTATATACGTTGATAAACCAACTGCAACGGATTCACTAAACACTTGTGTGGTATATTCCACCTTCATTTTCTGAAAATCATTCGGAGTAATATGTAAATTAGTTGATTTAGGAGCCAATCGCAGCGGTTTAGATTTGTCTGACATGTAGAGATTTTAATGTCTTTCCAAGATGCTTTTTGTTATTAAAGATTATATTGTATTTAATTAAGTTATTTTGCACCGACTTCAATAAATAGGGGACATCGAAGAAATAATAGATTTTCTTATCGTTTACGAGAAGGTATGGTTTTTCCGGTGATACATCTATTCTTTTAATTAGGTTTCGAAAATTTTACTACTGCCATAACATTGGCACCGCATTGTAGTTGTAGCTTTTTATGCAGTCTGATACTATCGACTTCAATTTGTCACTTTTACATATCGTATTTGTAAAGATGTAGCACAAGGGTTGTTTAAATTTTTATGTATAACTCTAACCATGATCACATAGCAGTTTGAGCTGGCTAAAAATTTAAAACCTACTTTAAAATTAACATTTTGGGGCTCGTAAAGAAAATTACGAAGGAACATTCTTAAATTGCAACGTGAAAAGAAAGCACTTCAATTGAAGTTAACACCTCCCAACGATTACTTCCCGAAAGCAGAGCACAAATTGTGACAGCCAAAGGGACTTAAAAAAATAAACCACTAAGAAGCAGGAGATATATAAAGGAATACAAACAATTTTCACTAAAATTATATTTTACCTAACAGTATTTGAACTGCAAGCTTGAGTAGTTTTGGTATAGCTAGAGATGTTAACGGGCATTTATTGCTTCGCCAATATACCTTGCATCAATTGAATATTGAGTTTCAGAAATTGACACTTGCAATTCATTTAGGAATGGCAAGTGTTCGCCACATACTGGTTAAGTTTTTAGAGTCGACATTTTTATGCAACAGATCGGACCTTCCAGATTCTGTTAACCATTCAAAATACCTACAACAAAATGTTTGTAATTTACTTAAAATTCTTGATGTAACTTAACTCGCCTGGTTAAATCTCCTTTGGGAAACCTGAAAAAACTGATTCTACCATCATATTTAATAAATAAATAAATTCAGGTTATGTATTTGCGGTTATGGGATGGGGACGCGAATTTTAAACTAATGGCATTTTTTTATTCAAATAATTTTATCGTGTTAGGTAATTTTAAGCAGCAAATACGTTAAAGATAATCTCCTGGATATACAAAATTATATTTCACTCGTTTTTGTTAAACAACTATTCTTAGATTCTCAAAAATTTGAATTTGTCCATTATTAACCTAGGTCAACAATAGAAAAAATTATTAACCACTAATAGAGAAATTCAACTTCTCAGTTGGCTAGGAGACGCAATAATTGTCCACTTCACAGCTAGTAGTAGAAAAAAGTTATTGCTTGTAGACGTTTTTAAATCAAAATTATTTCTAATTTTATTTTGTAAACATTTCCTAAACAAAATTTTGATTCGATAATTAATCGAGCTATGGTGTTTAATTAGCGATACCTTCAAATATATTCTTTAAAGAAAAAATTAAGTAAGCAACGTAAATTACCTATTTTCTAAAACGTGCTTAGTGTAATGATTCATTCTACAGTCCTTCTATAAGATAACCCCTGCTGAGACTACCTGCTGTTAGAATTGTAAATGATACCCTTAAGCCCGCTTCACAATGTGTAAACTTTTGTTTACAGAAATTGTGGTGTCCAAGTTTTAAATTTCATGAGTGTACATCCTCCCAATTTTTTCAAGAAGGATGGATTTTCTTGAAAATTTTGAATTAAGCTTAATTTGCCTGTTACTTCAAAATCTACCCAATCTGCCGATGTGTGTTAATTACTCTAGGGACAAAAACTACCCCTAATTTAAAAAAAATTTTGGCATTTAACAAATGAAAAAATGTATATACCTTTTGATTAAAGACAGTTTTATAGTTTGAAACACGATTTGTGAGTTTTGAACCCTTAATTTATTCTTTATATTCCTATAAAACACCTCTTTTGCCATAAAATTGAAAAAAAACATTTTAAAAATATTTTAATCTTTTTTCTTGATATATTAGAATATTTAAAGTGTCAAAAACTAAAAAAAATTGTTTTAACAAGTTTTCACGGAATATCATGTAGGTTAATAATGGCTACAAACTGAAAATATTTTTAATGATAATAATAATAATAATAATAATAATAATATGTTTATTTCAACAGGTATATACACACCCAATTACAGAAAACAATATGAAATTCTTGTGAAAAAAAGTAAATTACAACTAAATATAAACAAGAAAGAAAAAATAATTAAATGCATACAAGATTCATTCCAACTCGATATAAATTTAAAAAGGAAAAAAGATATATACTTATGTGACTTTATACTTATTATGAACTTCCATACACGTTCACAGTATTAAGTTTCTAAAATAAATCGAAAGTACACTTTCAATAAAATTGGTCGAGTTAACATGAATATCGCACTCGTTACTTGTTTTATTGTAGTGTTCGCATATTTGCAATACAATGAATACGTGGCACAAGAAAGTTAATTTATTTAAAAGATACGCACAATCTATATTATAATGGACCAGGCTGTGAAGGAATTTGACATAACATACACTTCGTCTTGATTCTAGTGTGGTCAACTCAAATTTTTGCAGTAGTTCTTTGTGATCAAAACCTTGGTAGGGATAAACTCCGTCAATTGTAAAACAAACAAATTTTAATAATCGGCGTTGAACTTTTTCCAGGATCTGTGTCTGACTTTCAGAGCGGTTTGCCCATATGAGTGAACCATATTCGAGTTGCGATCTTATAAGGGACTTATATAACAGAATTAACACTCTGGATTTAAAATTACTTTTACAATTACGATATATAAGACCAAACATTTTATATGCTTTCGACACAGTATTTTGTGTATGTTCTCTAAAGTTAAAAAATGTATCAAAAGTAATTCCTAGGTCTTTTATTGAATTTACACGAGACAAGCTAACTTTATTAATGGAATAATTAAACTGAACGGTGTTAACTTTTCGAGAATAAGTGATAACGTTGCATTTTGGAATATTGATGGTGAGTCGATTTCTGGCACACCATTTTGCCAATTTGTTAATATTATTTTGTAAAATTAAACAATCATTTGGTGAGTTAATTGCAGAGTAAAATTTTATGTCATCAGCGTATAATAGAATGTTACATTGCACTGCAGAAGTTATGTCATTAATGTACATAAGAAAAAGTAGTGATCCTAAATTGAGCCTTGAGGTACACCGGAGGTTGAAAGAAATGAATTTGACACAAAGTTACCTACCATAACAAACGATTTGCTTTCTATATAATAAATACGACTTAAGCAGCATTAAGAGATTGTTAGAAGAGATTGAAAAACCCAATGAGTCAAGCTTATGTAACAATAAGTAATGGTCTATTTTGTCAAATGCCTTTGTGAAATCGGTGTAAATAGTGTCTATTTGTCCCTTATTGTTGATAACTTCGGCTACAAATTGACTAAAGCATGTCAAATTAGTGATTGTTGAATAGAATCAGCTTGTAAGTTATTGATTTTTTCGTCTAAATTTGCGGTTACTTTGATTATGGATTTTATGTTCTGTGAGCTTAGTTTCATGGGATGTAATAAGATCTTTGCATGATGCTACTTCTAATTTAAAGTTATTAATCTGTGACATAATATCCTGTTTCTGCGCATCTTGTGATTCGCGAATTTCTGAAATGTCGTCCGCAATTTTCTGTTGAGAGGCAGCCATAAGTTTGATATCACCACATAACAATTTAATTTCCTCGAGAAGACTGGTATTAAAGATATCAATAGATTTCTCTTCTTGGGTAGACGTACTACGTAGAGAGCGTACTGAGCGGCAATTGTTACAATTCCATGGTTTTTTATTGTCGTTTGATAATTTAAAATCTTCTATTTTCACTCCGGTACAATTAACACAAAAATTTCTTTTACAGATATTACAACGTATTGATAGCGTGTGTGTAGTGTTTGTTGTACAAGTAGCGCATTGGTTAGACATTTTTGATGATTTTTTTTTAAATAATTTCGGCGTATGTCACTTTAATAGCACACTGCCGTTCGTTGTCTTGCCTATGCTTTAATCTAGCTCGCGTTATTTACTTACATATGTTAATTTTTGGAAATGCTTAACAGCCTTGACCGTTTACGCTTATCAAATTTACTGGTATTTAAAATGTATGTCTTTTTAAAATTGAATTAATCTTACTTGCGGATACAATATTTGCATTATGATTCTTAATACCACCCTTCACTTTCTCGTTCTACCACACTTCACTGTTTATAAACTTCTCAAACTATTTAAATTTCACTGAGCAAATGTTACGTACTCACATGAATTGTAAATTTTAAATATATAGGGTGGTTCAAAACGAGTGATGCATCAAAGTTATGTTTTTCTGATGGAACACCCTGTATTTGACAACGATTTTAATTTCTATGATCTCTCTACTTAGCTATTATGGTTCTTCAAATATTTTGATTTTTTTATAAATGTGAGATTTAAAAAAAATTAATAATACAATAACTAGCGTAAAACTAGGTAGTTAATTAATTATTATAATGTAATTTTAGTAATGGGTTGCTGAAATAATTCGATGTCAAATGAAATGCATTATCAAAATAATTTTGTTTAATAATAGAACGCAATTAAATTTAAATGCACAATTACGCTTTTCATTATTTCTAAAAAAAACAACAACATTTCACAGAGAAAATCAGATTGATTAACTATATTTAACCTTATAAAATAACTCAATTAAAATTTTACAAAAATATTTTAAAAACTAAGCTTCCTTGGGAAAATTTCACTAATAACAAATTTAACAATTTGCACTAGAAAATACAAATCATAAGAAAAAGAGAGGATCTTTTCATAAATTAATTTTCATAGTTATTACTTAATTAAAGATGTACACTGGTGTAGGTTGGTTGAAAAAGTACCCATAAAATTTTATTATCAGATATTTCAAATTCAAAGACTTAGGATTTGATGAAATTGATCTCATAAAAAATCAATAGTTAGCTTAAAACTTACTGTTGTTAGTAATGTAATCAAACAATTACAACTATATTTTCATATTTACTGTCAATTTGTTATAGATGGAAATGAACACAAAAATATAAACATAAAATTAAAATTATGTTTTGTATTTTAGGGCGTGGCGTACATCTCAACATTTTACTTCAAATCAATTCATCTTATTTAATCTTTGTAATGGTTCATTTCAGCTTTAATATCGATTCCATTTACGCACTAATAGTTGTTCCGAGGGTCTATTTAACTATAATGAGGGACATTGCAAAGGTTTAAAATGTGAATAGCATTTAGAGGGATTTCTAGCACCAGTCATAAAATTAAGTTTTAACATTCACAACTTCGTTATGTGTAAGCTTGATTTAGAGAATTTAAAATAATCACATTATACTAAATGACTTTTCCAAATACAATTTTAATAATATTACAAACAACAATAACAAAGTAATTAATGTTCACAATGTTAAATCAATATCATTATGTAAGCGATTAATATTTTTGCTTCCAATTGCATTGTCAAATTTGACATGTCATTTCATAATTGATATTAATATCATACATACTTTTTGATTCTAGAAATAATTTCAACAAATTTAACTCTACCTTGTTTTTATAATTGGTTAAAATTCTCGATTTCTCTCAAATTTACTTATTGAATCTATATTCAAATCTAAGAAACCATACCGACGGAAAAAATATCCTGGTAAAAATACTACAGAAAAAAATGTTTTCACAAATAAATGTTAGATAATGTATCAAAATAATTGATATATTGATAATGCAAACACGAAAAATAATAAAGTACTAGATGAGCAAGCATGAGCACGCAGGGTTACAATAAATTGACAATGCGATAAACATATGAGTTAAAGCTGTGTGCGTTACAGAAAACAAAACAAATTTAAGTCGAGAACCGTGCGGACGGACGGACACCCACCAGGGCGGCGCCACCTTAACAGATTTTTATATATATGATAACACAATAAGTAAATACACGTAAAATATGTTAAAATGTTTCAATTCTTTACATCTACCAACCAACACCCTTTATCTCAAATTACATGAAAACACGTAATTTTTTTTAAAGAAGTACATTGTAGTAATTGTAACAAACCAACCAACACGTTTACCCCAATCACATAAAAACATATAATTTGTTTAAGAAAAAAGTTGTAATAACTGTAACTTACCAACCAACACCGTTGACCTCAGATCACATCTAGCAACCAACACCGTTTATCTTAAACCATATGAAAACATGTATTTTTTTAACCCTTATCCGGGCAACATAATATCCTGACCTTGTTGGCAGCACGGGCCTGCTAGGCCCGTTCTATTTGTATGTGCTTGGGAGGTGAGGTTTATGTATATATGTATATATAATCAAATGTTTTAAATTATTTAATACAAACAGACATTACAACAATTAAATTAAGAATTATTTACAACAATTATTACACAATAATTTCGAATGTTCGTTACAAATATTTTGTTTACATTCGCTACACGATTGTTTTTGTTTACGATCCCTAACTTTAGGACACAAATAACATCTTCTTCTAATATTTTCTTTATTTTCTAATTTTAATTTTTTTGTAGAAATTGGTTCATCTACAAACTGATTCATACAGTGCTGGATACTTAGCTGCAACCCTCTAGATTGTCTTCTTCTAATATGAGGAACTACTAAACTCTCAGATAAAGACAACAAAAATAAACGCCTCTTTTCGTGTTTATTTTTGTTCCAATCTGGTTTTAGATTGGTCCAGATAACATAAGCTGCGACACCACTTACGTCTAAAAGATTCATAAAAATGTAAATGGCCAACGATTTGTTTTACGTTTACTCATGTATTTATGAACCATTTGGTCTAATGTATCCACACCACACTTAGTGTGGTTATAATACAATACCATTTCTGGTTTGTTCTTATAGTCGCTATTGTCTCCTTGATTGTGATGCATAGTTGACAAAATTATCACACTTTTGTTCTTTTTGGGTACATACGATACCAAAGATGCATGTGATGTGAACCCAAAAATTGAACTTTCTTCATTCCGTTTCTTGCTAGGCAAAAATTCTTGCGGTATAAAGCGTTTGTTTTTTTTTTCACAGTTCCTACGCATGTTAGTTAATTTTTCAATAAGCGTTTTTCAATAAGGGTTTAGCTAACATATAATCTGTGAAATAATTGTCAAATGTCACGTTTCTGTTTGAATTATAAAACGGTTCTACTAGTTGTTCAACTACACTACTTGCGAGGCCTTTCGCAACTTGATTGCCTTCTTTTCCGATGTAGGGAATCCCATTTAGAGGATAGTACGTTTGGGAATCGCATGCCCACCAGATCTTCAAACCATATTTATCAGGTTTTGATGGTATATATTGACGGAATGGACATCTTCCTCAAAAAGGTACAAGCTGTTCATCCACTGTTATATTATCTCCTGGTAAGTAATGCTTTTTGAAATTGTTATTGACCATTTCCCAAATTTCCCTTATAGGTGCAAGTTTATCTTTTTTTCTCCGTGGATTACGGGTTTCTTTGTTATCAAAACGTATAAATCGTAATAAATTTTTAAATCTTTTTAATCCCATAGTCCCTCGAAAAATTGGTGGCCCGTATAAAGCACTCCACAGCACATCATAGCTGGTTTCATTTGCGCTCAGATAGCCAGCGCTCAGTAACAAACCGAAAAAGCGCGAATTTCGATGTTGTCACATGGCTTCCAAATAATATCTTTCAACATCGATTTGGCTTCATTGTTTGTACGTAAAACAATTTCAGAGACTATATCGTCGTCTAAAAATAAACAAAAGCGTCAATTGGTTCGTCAATAATATTTCCCTGCGGTATTATCGCTTTATGCAACTTTGATTTGATTATGTTACACGAACGAGATCGACCTGTAGGAGCAGGTTGGCTGCTCCATTCTGTGCCATCTTTAGAACTGTATTTCGATGTAGTAACAACATGTAAATTATGCATCTCTTCGCCTTCATCCAGTTCTTGAATGTCTTCAGCTTCACTAGCAGATGAAACATGATCTTCTTCTTCCTCGTCACTTGATGAATCAATTACATATTCTATGTCGTCGTCATCTTCCTTCCATGGATTTTGGGCTATTTTTTCCAGTTCTGCGTGAGTTAACTTTCGATTCATTCTTATGCGGCACAATCACATTCACAATTGCATACGAACTAAACTTCAAAGAAGTATTGGCATGAATATTTATACTTGTACTATTATCTTTTCATAAATACAGGGAAAGTTTTCTTTTATTGTAAAAACCAAAATTTTTCACTAATTAGCTATATATAAAGACACTGTAATTATGTAGATGCTTATTAGATAATCCTCAAAACAATTATTTTTCGATAAACAATTTAGGGCTTACTAAGCCCGCTTACCCGGTAATGAGTATTTAGAAGGATTTGCCTGATAAGATTAATATACACAAAATATAATCCAAAATTTTTTCATAAGTAAATAGCAAATACTGTTTTGAAAGAATTCTGGAATGCATTAAGTCAAATTATATTTATTAATATAAATATTGAAGTTTGATTCCGTCGTCGGGCCTACTAGGCCCCCCTTACCCGGATAACGGTTAAAGAAAAAAATAGTAACAATTGTAACCTACCAACCATCACCGTTCACCCCCGACCACATTAGTATGGGAAAAGTACCGGCTCTCCTTTGCTTAAATCTAACCGAATAACACTTTGTATTGACTTGATTTAAATACAGGGTGATTCTGAAAGATGTGTACATAGCTTTACCAGAGGTGCTCTGGCTAAAATAGACGGTTTGACACCAATACATTTATAAGAAAAAGTGCACCATAAGGGCGCCAGAGGGGGTCAAACTTTCCAAAAAAATATTGTATATTGGGAATAACTCGAAAACAGTTTGACGGATTTTGTTCTGCTTTCGTATGCTGATTTTCTGCTTTCAAAGACGTTTTTCTGTCTAATGTAAACAAATTTTTGATGCCAAGGAAAGTCGCTTTCTTACGGGCACTGTCAAATAAATTTTAACAACCGTCAACAATACGAAACCAAAATAATTCTCACAAATAAAACAGACAATTCGTAAACTTTTTTCTTTCTTGTTAAATTGCGGTAATGTTATTAGTTCGATCAGAAAAGAATGTAAATTATATATCTGCAAAGTGCATCCATACGCTTAGAAATTCAAGTATACTGTTAGTAGGCTATACGATCAAATCTATCATTTGTGACATTCATTTCCGGATCTTCCAAAATTACTCACATTTCTATTTTGAGATTAACTGAGATTTGCAATTGACTATTACCCCGATGATGTAGACGAACATTTAGTCAATAAATGCATCCAATTAAAACTTATTTGCTTCAGTCGACAGTCCTACTCGTCTTGCGTAGACATTTTTACAATTATTTATCAAAAGAAGCTTGTTGATGTATTCCCGAACTGCTATACAATCTTAAAAATATATTCAACCTTACCAATAATCACAAGCTGTGAAACCGAGGGCTCCTTTTCCAGGGTGGCATATATAAGGTGAGTTTTTAAGACGGGATAGCATAATTACTCGTATGTTTTTAAAGAAATCAGAATTATACAAACGGTATTGTAAATGGTACATCTGAGCGCAGTTTTTAAAATTATTTTTGTAATATACAAGGTGTATCGTTTAAACATGGCGGTTCTTAACTAAATTTTTTTTGGAAATATGTATATATATATATTATTACATATTTAGATAAATAATAATCTAAGCTTTTCAAATATGTTTTATTTTAACATTTAGTTAAGCCGTTTAAGAGTTATTTTATGTTTTTTTCATAAAATAGGCTTTGCATGAACTTCTTTAAGAAGTCATAAAAAACTTAAAATTTAAATTGCACGATTTGTATAGTATTATTAAATTGTATTCACTATTTCATTTTACAACTTTTTATAATACATATGCTATACCAAAAATTGATACTTTAAAAACATAGGAGTATTCAAGCTATCCCGTTTTAAAAACTCACCCTGTATAGAGAATAAATAGAGAACGACGATGTCAAACTCACGACATAACCATTTATCCGTTTTGTCCATAAATGTTGATTTAACTAAGAACCTAGAATGTGAGAAGTAAATTAAAGAATTTACCAAAGAAAAGTGCAGAAAGGTTGCTTTATAATTTGTCAATTTATTTACGGATGTATTTAACAAACACTAAGGTATAATATATTATAATATAAATCAAATATTTTATTGTCTTATTTTTTTCCTACACTTTGAGTAATTAGGTGGGCCCCTAAGCAGTATTAGCCCAGGACCCCTAAAACTCACGATCCGGCACTGACTGTTGTGCAATGATAAAAAAATTACCAAAAAATATAATGCTAATGGCCGGTTACACCAACACAACCTAAATTTAAGCGATGCTGAAAAACAGTCGTTGCTATAGTTGTAACAATTGTATCTAAGCTTTTAGGCAGTGTGTAACGTTGTAGTTTACAAATAATAATAAAAGAAAACGACGGCTCTAGCGGTACAACCTAGAGAAAAGCACAATTCTATTTGGCTCGAAGTAGCGTACTAAATTCGTAGAGGATCCGGTATTTGTAGCAGTCAGCACAGCAGTGTCCGGCTAAGTCGGTGAGTTGGGGAAGTCCTTAAGGAACTGTAAAGAAATAGACTGCTGCCTAACAAGGCGCCACTTGTTGGGTAATAGAAAGAAATAAAACCGACCAACAAGATTTCAATAGGTTTTACTAAAGGTCTAATACTCTAAAACAAACACAAATCAGAGAGACAAATAGACAATTAAATATAGCAAATAAAACTTAAAATACTAGGAGCATGTGACAAAAATAAGAGAGAAGCTGTCGCATAGAATTACGAGCGTTAGCAACAACAATTTAATTCAAGCTTGCAATTAATGTGTCGAACATCGATTAAGCTTTTGTTTGTTACACCCCAAATTAAAGTTAGCGTTCCTATTGAGGATTGGTTACTAAGAAAACTCGACGTACACATTTCACTTACACACGGTGACTTAAAACTAACTTAAACTCGGAATAGCACTGTGAGTAGCTCTCGCCAACCCAAAAGGCTTTTTGTTTTAGCTTCACCTACTTTATCTAAACCACCCAAACTTTGATAGAGCTAGTTAAAAACAAAACAGAACGTCGGTGGTAGAGGCTACTCTGAATAAAAATTTATTTATATGCTAGGGATTCAAACCGTTTAATGTCACATGTACGTGACCTTCGTACGCATGAATAGTGAGAAGGTCTCTTAAACAGTAAACTTAGCTGTATTCTGTAGTATGCAGTTCCGAGAAGGAAGGTTCTTGCTAGCGACAGTATTTGACAGCTTCAGAAGATAGGATTTCCCTTAGGAGAAATATACGACGAAGAACGGAAAGCAGATATATTCCCTCAAAGCAGCAAGTATACAGCGTGAACGACCCCTCAGCTTGTAGGGTTCATCGGCCGTTGGCAGCTTAAATGTAGGCAAAACCGTAGTAGTCGTAAAGTTATATAGCAAAGGGTTCCTTAATAGCCATTCTAGCATCTCCAGGAATTATCCAGATTATAATACATGAGTAGAATAGAAGGTCAACGCACGTGCTAAAGCATACGTCGTAATTAGAATTAACAGAACCACGAGACAACAACGGAAAAGAAATAGGTGAATGCGGTCGGGTTTACATTTACACACCAATTTAACTTGGAATTATTGAAGCACACATTAATAAATTATGTGTAAAGGTTTGTGAATTAAACAATTTACCAATGAAAAAATCGCAACATACGCGGCAAATTCGACTTTTGTCGTAAAGTGCTACACACAACACACATTTCTAAGAAAGCTTCCAACATACGTTTTACTTTTGCAAATAAAGCCGTAACAAGTGCTTAACTTTAAGTCGTCTTGGTACAACCGGTCATAAGTCATGCAATTGCAAATTTTAAAACCCCTTTATCAAACTGTTATCTTTGTAAATAAAGTGATCATAACAATAAAACAAAAGCTCTTTTTTTCATGAACTTTCCCACATGTTTGTTAAAAAATTATTTTAGTTTTTTTTTGGGCGCCGTTACGAGTTTGATGATCAAACATTATTTTTAAGGTATGTAGGTACTTTAACAAATCAACACAATTTGTTTAACGTATGTTGTTGTTTACAGAAAACCCAATAGAACAATGAAGGCTTTTAATTTGACGAATGCACTCTTTAAGTCTGATAATAGACAACAACATAAAGTAAACAAGCAATCGACCTAGATTACATTTGAAACTGTTCCGTGCATCGTGACACATCAAACTTAAATAATTCTTCTTGTTGAAGTATTCGGTGCTCATCAAGAACTTGTAGTTACTTAAACGTTTTAATTTTAGAACATTGTATGTAATGTATCTCACTAAATTCCAGACGTTTTCTTTTTACTTCCGCTTATAGTGGAAAATATATGTTTACGATTGATTCACCTTTTTGTAATAATATACCGTGAGTTACAATATACCCAATGAAGTAGAACATATGGGACAATGTAATAAGGTTTTAAAAGGAGATTTGGCAACTTTTATTTAAATGAGGTCGCCAAAATAGTTTATTCCAAATTTCTGTAGAATATTTCGTAGTCAATCATACTTTTACTAAACCCAATGTTTAGCAGAACACCGCATATATAAAAGTTTTTCAGATTTTAAAAAAGAAATGATAAGTTATTCAAATAGAACGTATAGAAAATAGTCGAAATTCGAACAAAACCGCAAAGTAAAAGAACGGATTTAATAGTTTTTAAAATATTTTTTTATATTTTTAAAAGGCACAAATCATGGAGACACACGCTATTTATTATACCTTGGTTCTATATATAAGGTATTTTCAAAATAGTCTACAAATTTTCATTTACTTACCAATGAAAATGCCGTATCAAATTCAAACGCTTTTTAAATCATTTTTGAACACAGTGTTAGATGTTGCCATATCAAATAAACGTATACCGTGTGTCTTTCGTAAAAGTTGACATATGCAAAATTTAAAATTAATGCTGTATTGAACGTAATTTAGCAACTTATTTTGTTAAATAGATAAAATAAAACATTTTATAGAATGAGTTTTTAAACATAATTAGTGAAACAAGTTATTGTTTATCAACTACAATTTATTAACCAGTATGGTGCACTTGGTAAAAACGCTTTTAGTAGACGAGTTGGTTAAACCATTGTTGGGTAGTGCTTTACGCAGAAAACCCAGGTTCGATTCCAACTGCTGAAATTTTTTAAGTAACTTTTTTATTATTGTTTTTTTAACTTCGTTAAATCAGAAATTCGTAAAATTAAAACACTACTAATATTTAGTTGTGATTACAAAATTAAACAGATTTTATAAAAATTAAATTATAACTGACCATTTTATCAACTCGTTCACCAAGGCGTCTACTACAAGTTTTTTTAGATGGGATTAATAAATCAAAAATCGTAAATAATCACTTATTTTATTTTTATTAAAACACGCTTTAAACTTTAAACAAATTTGTTATATTTTATACCTCTAACTAAATATTGTATTGAAATTGTGACAGAAAAAATATACGCATTAACATAGTAATCGCCCACGTCAACTTTTCCGTGGAAATAAAACATTCATATTATATACATATAGACCGATGATGCATACTTACTCCTGAGTCCTACAGAATGTAGAAATACTACACTACATCAGTCATTTGCTCAGTTAATTAGTACAACAGTCATGATTACTGTATTACGGAGTAATACAATACATGCTGTAGTAAATCGTATGGTTAATACATACAATACTATTAAATAGAGGCATACATCAACAAGTGCCTTGCTTTCATTCGAAGACGGCAGCAAGGAAATTTTCCAAAATGTTTACATGCATTTTTTTCAAGTTTTTATTTGTTTTCTAAAAATAGCATATGTTTACTATAATTCTTGATCATGTCTATCAGTGAACAATAATTTTGAAAACGTGCAATTTACTTTTATTGAAAGAAAAAGAAAAAAATCGGTTTAAGCTTTCTGGCTGTATACAGTGTGTCCAAGATAAGAATGAACGGCTTGGGAATCTCGGCAACCGTAAGAGATACAAAGTCGGTTAAATTTGGAAAAAGATGCCCACTCAAGATGCCGACATTTTACTGTTGAGGAACTAGCTGAGTTTGGTTTACTTTCGGAGATATTAGAAGAAAACCGAAATTCTGGGGTTTCGTTTTCATTATATTCTGAAGTTATTCGAAAAGTTACCAAAAAATTGAATGCACTTTGTCATTGTCTCTATTTCTGTCCTACAAGATAAGTTTTACGAATTTTCACTACAACGTTTCGTTTTGAAGAAACCATCATCAACTTTATTTTTTCTTATGACACTCAAAAAAAGTACACACTGTATAAAAAAGCATTTTTCATTACAAATTCAACGATGTACTACACAATATGTTTATTCGTGATTTTATTGAGAAAAAATAACGTTTTATTAAATTTCTAATCTTTTTGGTCTAGTGTGCAGTGAGTGAAACCATGGCAACGAAAAAATGAAGTCGAACTAACATTCGACTTCATTCCTTTCATTGTTCATTCTGACAGAATCTATTTGAATGACAAAGTAGTATCAGTTTAGCAACGTTTTCAGTGTAGGTCATATTTTACAATGGGGCAAATAATGTTTTCAAATAAAAAGAAATTTGATATGCTGTCCTGCTACATTACATTCCGGAGAAATTCTGTAGAAGCCAAACACTAGTATTTGATTAAGTACCCAGAACGAAGGCAACCAGAAAAGTCCATATTTGGGCGTTTGGTATACAATCTAAAATAATACGGTTTATTCAAGCAACCCGTACTGTGCCGTCAAAAACATTCGAGCGGAGCAACATTTTCTGTCTGCCCCAATAATTTCAACACACATTACATTTACGTGTTCCATTGTAAAATATGACCTATACTGAAAGACGTTGCTAAGCTGATACAACTATGTCAATCGAATCGATTCTGTCAGAACTAACAATAGACTTCATTTTTTCGATGCCATGGTTTCATTCAGCGCACACTAAACCAAAAAGATTAAAAATTTACTAAAACCTTATTTTTTCTCAATAAAATCACGAATAACAATATTATGTAGTACATCGCTGAATTCGTAATAAAAAATGTTTTCTTATACCTACTGTAATTTTTTTGAGTGAAAAAATAAAGTTAATGATAACTTCAGATTATAATGAAAACGAAATGGCACAATTTCGGTTTTTTTCGAATATCTCCAAAAGTAAGCTAAACTCAGCTAGTTCCTCAACAGCAAAATGTCGACTTCTCGAGTAGGCAACTTTCTCCAAATTTAACCGACTCTGTATCTCTCACGGTTTCCAAGATCCCCCATGCTGTTTTCCCTTATCTTGGACACACTGTAGATTACGTCTAATTACAAGAAAAAAAAAGAAATTAAGAGGTTTAGTTAACAGCTTTCCACTTGTTTTTGCGTACACTTTACCAAAGTGCAGAGTCATTAGCAAATGTACCCGCGACTGCTTCTTCATCACTGGTAAGTCAGTGGTATACATACCAACCAAAGGCTCAAGCCCACGACCTTGTGGCACACTCGCTTGTATGTCTTTTAAGTCTGAGTATTTATCATATTCTTTGATTCTAAATAATGTATCTGATATATGTGATGTTAAAATACCAGTATCAATTGATTTAATTAGTCCTTAATGACTTTCACAAAAGCTTGAACCACATCTAAAGAGATTGCTGAACAGACTTGCTTTCCTTTTAGTCCACGTTGTATGATTCTATGCACTTGGTTTAGTTTAGAGCGCTTTTCATTAATACAAATACTGGGATTAAGTTATTACAGATGTGAAAAAATCAAATAAAACAAATTTTTACACGATCAAGCGTAAAATTGACTTTTTTAACCCCATTTTTGGGCGTAATGTAGAACATTTTGCACTCGGGCTTTTGGTTTTTAAATCGTTAAAATTGATCTAATGTATATATTGCTGGATGCAACCAAATCGCCATTATTGGTGTATATTGTATTCTGTAATCAACTTTAACAATATTGTAATGATTGATACGTTTGTTAAAAAAACTTTATTTTGTAAACGTTTATGTGCAATTCACACTTCACAGTGCTTCTATTTCACTGCATGAATGCAGCCATCCCTTCTTAAAACTTTAGTAGTGTAATCTCCTTAACCTAACCTTAATCATTTTTCTTCTACTTTTCCCATCCTTTATTTTCTATTTGCTTATTTTAGTCTTGTTATCGCTTGTTCTTTATGATTTTGCATTCCGTTTTATTATTTCCATCGTAATCCTACTCCTGTATGACAAAACAGTTTTTATAAAGCTAAACACATTTCGAAATCATTGTTTCGGGTAAGCATAAAATAAGTGTGTAATTTATTATTAATACTCTGCTTGTATTTTAGATTAACAACATGTGGAATGCAATTCAAATAAGGTCGTTTATTTCCAAAACATAGGCCAGACTAGACCTTCACAATCATTAAAACAGACCCTAAATTGTCAATGTCGTCAATGGATAGCTGCGACAATTCCTCTCTGCGGCAAGTCCCAGCAATTCCAATGATTAAAGCCACCTAATTTTTTATATTATGTTAGGTATAATATTATTAATCAAAACAATTTACTTACTTTCATCATTAAAAATCTATTATTTGGAGATTCTATAATAAATTTTAAAATTTGTCCCCTTGTTAAAATTTTTAATATTTTAGGTTTATATCCGTCCCAATTTCTTTTAGAAATACAGTTACTTTTTTGAAATTGCTTATTTCTAGATTTTCATTAATTGAGATAGCGGCCTTCAACATTGAATAAATCGACCAAGGTGTTGATGATTTAAATACTTCTGACTTCTCAAATAAATATGCTAGAAGCACATTTTTTGATGTTTTTGCCTTTTTCCGAGACACCACTTAATATAATCATCGTATGATTTTTTAGAAATTTTCAGCGTTTTTTGACCTCCTCAAGGGACTAGCGACCACTTCTGGTGGCGAAAAATCTTCCATGTTTTTGTTAAATAATAATTTGATGCTTGCAATTTTTACAATATGACAGTCACTGTGAGTGACAAATGAAAAATTATGTAAAACACCTATGATGGTAATAATACAGTAGATTAACGCAATTTGTAAATGTTTTTACTTTATCTTTTTTGTATACGAAAATAATGAAACGTGTAAAAAATTATGTATGCAGCTCGTTCGTAAAGCTGTTTTAGGCCCTCGTCCTGATTGTGCCCTCGCTTACGCTCGGGCACAACGTACATTCCTCTGGGCCTAAAACAGCTACTTTACGCCCTTGCTACATAAATAATTATTTCGTGCAATTGCACGCGAAGTGAGTGCTTCGCGTTCTCCACACAGTCCGCGAAATAAAATTTCGCGGCCGTTACCCATAGCAACGGCCGCCAAACCAAACGTCATTTTTAAATTCAAATTTGTAAAATACAAACGTTCTGTTTGTTACACCAATCTTGAAATTCACTATAACATTTTTCGTACTGCCTTTTAGATTTTTCAGGTATTAAATCGGAAAGCGCCGAGTTTACAATACTTTTAGCTCTGTAGAGTTGCAAGATACAGGAAGAACTATCTAGATATTTCGTATATATTGAAACATGTCATTTCCATAGAAACGTATTAATTAAATTAAATTACTGATGCTTGTATAAAGCAATAATTATATTAGCAATTACTTAGTTTCATAATTATGCAGATTGCACGAAAAATAGTGTGTATAACATGGTATACAAATAACTATTGTAGTCCCAGATCAATACTTTAATAATTAAATTCAAAACTAGTTTCGACGATATAAATACATTTCTCCAAAATGGATTCTAATTTAATCAACAAAATTAAGTTATTATTTTTTAGTATTGGCTTTAACTCCTTGAGTTGTACCATCTCAAAGAGTTTTGAAATTATAAACAGAAGATAGAATAGTCTATGTCTATAATTTAACATCATTAGATTGCTTTCCTGGCTTTAATAGTATGATCACTTCTGTAACTTTTTATCAAACAGGTGCTTGTTTTAATGTTATGGCTGCGTTAAAAAGGTAGGTCAGCATGGCTATCCTCTTTCAGGCAGGCGCTTCAAGTTTTCTCTAGTTATGACATTGAATCCTGAAACTTTCTTTTGGTTGAAATTAGGTTTTATCTCATTTACTACTTCCTTGAGAGTAAATCCCGTGATATTTTCGGTTCTTTGGTTTTCAACGTTAGTTACATCTTGATTTATGTGCTCAAAAATCCCAGCCAAGTGTTATGCAAACACATTTGCATTTTGCTGATTGTGTCTGATCCACAACCCGTTTTTGCTATTGATAGAGGGTATAGAGGTCACAGATCTCTTAACCTTTTGGTTACTTTTCAGAGAGAGTTATCAGTCTTTTCATATGGTGAAAGCTCTTATAAATAGGTGCTTATAGATTCTTCTTTTTGGATTTTTCTTTTAAGCTGCTGAGTTTTATTGTTAAGTGTAGTTTTGTATGTAGGGTCTCTTAATTGCTGTAATCGTTCCTTATTCTTCTCTTTTCATTTGCAAAATTATCACCTTTTGTTACGTGTGGAACTTTTTTAGTGTTATTATTTGCAACTGTTTGAATAATTTTAATAAAGTTTTCGCTTTTTCTTCTAGTGGGCCAGTTGTTCTAAGGCTGATAATCAGGTTTATGTTGTTTGTAGATCAAACTGGAAGCTTTTCCAATTTGTAGTTTTGTAGGGGAGAGTGATTCTGGCTGTCTTTTTTATTACGTCCATCAAGTTAGCAAAATAACTTAAAAAAATGACAACGTATTCCGATCCATAATTTATCGCTTTTTTGACGTTAATGAATTGGTGGGAAAAAATTTGCCGTTCGTTGTTTAAAAAAGTTTTTGGTTGTATCGCTAACTAGATATCGAATTAGGGAGGTAAATTCCTTAGTAATAGCAATTTTGAAAAACTAAAAAGTGGAGAATTTACCGCTGTTTTGCCATCAATTAGTTGTGAGGAAATGTTGGTTGTTTTGCTAATTTGATATCAACTTAAGGAGGGATAACTTCCTTAATAATGGGGATATTGAAAAACTAAATAATGAAGAATTTACCGCTGTTTGCCATCAATTAGTTGTGAGAAATGTTGGTTGTTTCGCTAATTTGATATCAACTTAAGGAGGGATAACTTCCTTAATAATGGCGATATTGAAAAACTAAATAGTGGAGAATTTACCGCTGTTTTGCCATCAATTAGTTGTGAGGAAATGTTGATTGTTTCGCTAATTTGATATCAACTTAAGGAGGGATAACTTCCTTAATAATGGCGATATTGAAAAACTAAATAGTGGAGAATTTACCGCTGTTTTGCCATCAATTAGTTGTGAGGAAATGTTGATTGTTTCGCTAATTTGATATCAACTTAAGGAGGATAACTTCCTTAATAATGGCGATATTGAAAAACTAAATAGTGGAGAATTTACCGCTGTTTTGCCATCAATTAGTTGTGAGGAAATGTTGATTGTTTCGCTAATTTGATATCAACTTAAGGAGGGATAACTTCCTTAATAATGGCGATATTGAAAAACTAAATAGTGGAGAATTTGCCGCGGTTTGGCGTTAATTAGTTGTAGGGAAATATTTTGGCGCTTTGTACAAAAAAATGTTGTTGTCTAGCTAACTTAATATTAACCTATCAATTGAGTCTAATTTCAATGCGCTATTTCTTCTTAAAATTAATATTATTTTTTCACCTTATTGGTCGAGTGGGAAATGATAACATGTTACAACAGTTCGAATATAGTGTTTATGTTTTCTTGAATACACTACACTATAATTTTAGACGTAATTTACGTCAATATTTGTTATGATAAATATTTAAATTTTAGGATAGGATAGCTAAAAGGTTATAAAGTGAAATTAAATTTTTTGGACGAAAATAGAAATTTTTCAGAAAAATTAAAAAAAAATAATAATAATAATAGATTTATTGTCTAACAGCTACAATGCCATTTACAAGACAATCATAAGAAACGAAAACATAATAATATGGTTAGTAACTATGAAGGCAATGTTAAAAAAATAGAACTAAATCGTAAGTTAAAGTAATTAAACAATTGAACTAAATATTAAACAAGTTATATCAAAACCGAGTTATACTTTACAATTGTTTGCGTAATAATTATCACAAGCATCTAGTAACGAGGTTAAATTACAATAGAAAATATCAGAAACGCAGCAAATGTCATTATAATAACTGCACATATAATTACTGAAGACTTTTTTAATACATTTGTTTTTGCAAACTGAATATAAAAGAATATAATTATCTATAGTATTTAATCGTGGTGTGCAAAAGTTAAGTTTACTTAGTATAAACGGACAATCAATTGAATAATGTAATAATTTGTACAACAAAGTAAGACCAATCTGCGTCTCCTTATATCGAGAGATGGTATGTTAAAAGTACTAAGGAACTACAGATGAGAACACCTCTTTCAGAATAATAATTATATGTTTTCTAAACCAAAGGTATTTTAAGAACTTTTTAAACCTTTCTATTTTGTTCTGCAACCAAATAGGCAACAAATTGTGCGCAATATTCAAGGCTACTTCTAACTAAAGAAAAATACAAAGTTTTTAAGGCATCAATATTAGAAAACTCCTTGCAATTACGTATAATGAAACCAAGCATTTTGTTTACAGATGACACTGTGTTTGAAACGTGAACATTAAAAGAAAATGCACTCTCAAAATGGATGCCAAGGTCTTTTACTTCGTAATATCAAGTAAGGACACTGTTACCAATAGTATAACTATACAATACCAGTCTTTTTGAGAATGTAATTATTTGCATTTATTTACATTTATTTACATTTAGGTTGAGCTTATACAAATTACACCATTCAAAAATACTATTTATCTGCAGAGTAATGCAATCAATAATCAGTAGTTAATAATTGTAAAAATTTTTATCTCATCTGCATACATTAACAATTCACAAACTGTTTTGTCGCAAAGTTTATTTATATAGATCAAAAATAGAAGGGGACCTAGGTTAGACCCCTGTGGCACACCAGATTTAGCAACAAAATCTTTGGAGATAAAGTTATTATAAGCAACAAATTGTAAGCGATTCTAAAGGTACGATAATAGAAATAAAATTAATTTGTCACAAAAACCTCGCAATCTTAATTTCTCCAATAGTATACTATGATCTATGCAGTCAAAAGCTTTGGAGAAATCATGACATCTACCTGACATTGTTTATTAAATGATTCTGAAGTAAATTGATAAAAAACAACACGCGTTTTTCGAGAAAGCCATACTGATACGGAGACATAGAATGTTTAATTTGATGATAAATTTGATTAGATACAGGGTCATTGATGGTAGATGGTAGGTTAGACGGTTATGGAAAATGGGGTTTGGAGTAATCTGAAAATTTGGCTATTGCTATAAATAGACACGATCTATCATTCTAAAATATTTTCCTTTTGGCGGTGTTGCCGCTTCTACTCAAAAGTAGTAACAACTTGTTAATTTTAAATAAAACACCCTGTATATTATTCAATTTTTAAAATTGCAATTTGTTACTAATAATTTTTCTGAATAGTTCCCTATACCTATCTACACCGGTTTTGAGATAATAATTATTTTAGGTTATTTTTTCTCAAAATATGATCCCACTAAAATTTAAATTTAGCTGCTATTTGAACCCATATAAAGAAATTTTAGATGCAGTTTGCAAAAGCCTTGTATTTAACAGCTACCTAAATAAATTTTTTTCGTCTTATACAGGGCGGTATAAAATTAATAATTTTGACGTGACATACAAAAAGGTCAAAACTTTATGTTTTCAAATGAAACACCGTGTATATTACTTAAAATTCTGATGCACAATTAAAATGCCTTCAAGTTAATATAGCATGGTAGTATAGCTATAGCTATAACTCGTCAACTTTTTGAAATAATCGCAATAATGGTTAAAAATTACATTGTCTTCGCGTAATTTGCATTAGTTAGCCATGGGATGCCATGTGATTTGACAATTACTCAATTATTTACTGTGTTTGATAGACGTTTTGAAATTGTGATTGTGATTTACTACTTAATACTTACTTATTCGAAAACAAATTACAATGAGGCGAAATAATTACTCACATGAAGTTTTGATAAATCTATTTATTCTTCATAGAGAATGTGACAAAATTGTAGCAAAAACATCTAGAAAATTCAATGAAATGTATTCTGATTTGCAGTCAAAAGCAATTGTTTATAAATTGACAATTTTTACTCTTAAAATCCACACATTTATTCTATTATTCATAACATTGACAACCGTCCATAAAGTAACAAAAAGGACTACCAGAAAAGCACAAAATCATAAACAGCACGAAGTTGGAAGGTTGACCATAAATGTTATTTTGGGTAAAAATTCTAAAATTTTTGTGCAATTTTCGATGTGGGCACGTTTATTATGCCAATTATTTAAAATAAATGCTGAAATATTTCCAAAAACATGTAGCTTTGAGGTGAAAATGCTGTTAACGTTAACTTGAATAATAAAGCAAAATAAATTCTTGTGTGTAAATATAAGACAAATAGAAGCGTATACAAATTAGTATACTTGCTTCGTATTAATTATTTTTGGAACATATTTTAGAATATAGTAAATAGTAATTAAGTTAATAATATTTAAGAACGATTACTTTAATTAAACTTAAGTAAAGCAGCTTTGTTAGTATTAAATATTTCTCACACAATTAAAATCATGAAAATATTTTGTTAGGAAACTTTCTTATATACATTAAGGCAATGTCTTACATAAATTTTGTTCTAAAATTGAACAACAAAGAAATTTGATGCATTAAGAATGTGGGTTTAAAGCGGAAACTAAGAAAATTAAGGATATTCTGTTTAGTTGTTTCTTAAAATAAAAACCACGCGCAAATATTTCACCTAGGATCTACATATCTCAATTAAAAGCGTTTTTTTTTTGAATTATTGATGATATTGAAGAAAGGTCGATTTTTTTGTTAGATTATAAAATGAACTTTCAGCTATTTTGGAAGGTTGTGCAAATTTCTTTTTGGTACATCAATCAAAGCGTGCAGACTGTGCCTTCGCACATGCAGATAGACATTTTGCGACTGACATATTCCATTTTCAAGCCTTCATATAAATCTAGCAGCCACGCTAGCTTTGCCGATAAATATAAATGAAATATAACTGTAGGAAAACGTCATCTTTAATATCTTTTTCGCGTGATGCTAAGCAGTTTAAAACTTTAAATTTTAAAAACGAGTCCAGACGTTTTAATTACGTACGAAAAAATATGTAGGTTAAATTAAAATAGCAATGTGTTACCGTTACCGATTCGACAAATCGTTAAAAATCACAAACCCAACAAAATTTCATGGTGCGTTTGCATGAACACAAAAAACATAAATTATAAAAAATAAGTGGGATATTTTTTCAACTTTGTCACACACTCATTTCCTACGATATAAATAAAAGGATGTTGCACGTGACTGAAAGTCTTTGTTCCGTACGTATATTTTAAAATCAAATTCAAATTTGTATTCCGGCATGTCAACTACATCGTTTCTTGCGTAAAAAAAGCGCGCGAATGCAAAATTCGTCCTACAGATAAAAATGTTCGTACCACAATCGGAATGATGGTCTTTTCACTATTAAACAGTTTTTATCCCAAAAAAAAAGAAAATAAAATACCAATTCACGGGTTTTTAAATTTCACTTTAATTGCTAGAAACTGAAAAATGAATCATCAACTTTTAGGTAGGGCAATATTTAAACATTTTTATTATAATTACTTACGCGTTTACTTCGTAACTTACTTTTAAAAAAAATTTAAATAAAACAAAATATGTACATTATTCACCAGATTTCAATAATCCGTTGATTATTTATTTTACGAAAATATTACGATAACCGCTTTTTACCCAAAAAATTTAAATAAAAATCATAGTTTTTCAGATTTCCTAGTTGCATGTTAATTAGTTTTCGTAACTGCAATTTAAAAAGAAATGAAAAAATTGTGTCAGTTTTCAACTTTACGTAACTATTAAAACAAAAAACTTATACTATTGCACGTTACGGTTTGATTGTAAACAAACTCAAAAATATAGCAGTGCTCCAAGACCTTGCCGGCAGCTCCTCTTAGTCAGAAGTGGTCGTGGGTTTATTGAGAATCGTTCAAAATGAAGGCTTCTACACTACATAAAGAATTTATTAGATGCCATTTAGGATTGCGTATAAAAGATATTCTAGAGACACTAGGAACTCGTAGACACAGAAACAAACCGTACGTTGATAGAAATAGGTATATTATTATAGCGACTAGAATTCAATTAACACACATAGAAATACATAGACACACCAATAAATAATATCATTTAGAATTAATAGCCAAATTTAATTATAAAATAATAATAACTTACGACAGCGAGTTAAGACATGAGTAATAATTCGAGGCACAAACTTCCCAAATAGGTTAGCGTATTATGAACTTTTGACAGTCGTAGCACCGATTATTCCATGCAAGCGATTCACCGAGTTTACCTGGCAAATATTGTTCGGAATGTACTAGTTTACAAAATTGTCTATACAGCTCCAAAAAAGTACGTTGCTAAACTCACGGTCAAGGTACGTATACATTGAACCCGACAAAATGTATGGATGACATGCATAAAAGAATTAGCTTGTATAAATAGGAAGTCTTTGGTGTTCGACAGTTAATCGGCAGATGTGACAGCTTTCGTATCTGAATCCAGTATTTTATTATCCAATGAAGAAAAGAAAAAACCAATATAAACTCCGTTGATAACAGTTGCCGGGCTGCTCACGAAGAACCAGATGACAGGCTTATCTTGGGTGGTGACCCGGACTAGAAGGAAGTTCCAAGGTAGGTTGAAATTCCAACTTTGGTAAAAATACCAGACCCACTTCGTTATTTTATAATTTTTGGATTATTATCGTTGCCAGCATAAAAACAAATAAGAATCCATTGATTAATCAATCCTTAGTAGAAAACGGAGTACGTCTGCAGTGACCAGCACAAGAAGCCAAAGGGAAAACCCACAAAAAAAGTGATAGCAAATATTTTATTAAAACAAAAGAAAGTTAAAAAAGGTACTTACACAGAAACAGTAGTCAAAGACTTACTCCATAATTTAAGTAAAATGATTTTAGTTCAATTGATACTACAAAGCACACGTCTAATTGTTCAATTTTTAGACAACATATTTTATGGACGCCTTTTCACGACGGTCAGCAAATAGAAAATAAGGTATATCTTTTGCGAGCAAATAAACATAAATTGTCAGAACTGGCAATTTCAAATAACTAAAATCTTTAGAAGATTTTTTAATACAAAATTCATATTCAAACGCATGAGTGTAAACAAGGCTGTCTATACGGTAGGAAGAAATTGGTCTATAAATCTATTATTTGCGAAATAGTACCGTCACATGCATTAAATTTGCATTTTATAATTAGAATTGCATAACAGAATTCCCACCACTTTTTTTCCTCAATTTTTTTTTGTAAAATGGATATTGGTCACGTGATGAGATTTTCGGATTTATAAATAAGGTCCTTGTACAAAGGACGGGTATTTTTCTCAATATTTTGTTTGTTATGTATAGGACTGGAGACACCTCAAGTGGTATGTGCATCAGCCTGGACAGAATAAAAACTTAAAGTAAAACATGGTTTATTTATTTATTCGTATGGTACATTATACAAATATTGCATTGTAATGTAAGTGTTATGTATGGTACCCCAGAATCAGTATAAACCTGTATAGTGTGGTGACGAAACTATGTGCAATAGTGGATTGGTTCGTCTGGGCAAAACATTTACTTCAAGGTTTAGGAAATCCACTAAAACCTAAACATGCCAACCCTTACCCACCCTAGTATTTACATGTAATAATATTAATTAAGTGTGTAAACATTATAGAAAGTAAATAAGAACATAAAATATAACAGCACAGCCATTGCATGACGACATAAAAAAAAACTTGGTGACAGCGGTAAAAAAGTAAATAATTTAAAATGCCACCACATACAGAAGACAAATGCGATAAACAAGTAAATAAAAAAGAAAAAGATAAATGCGATAAGCAAGAGTTGGAAGAACATAACTCAAGTTCATGCTGTGCAAGTAATTCATTGCCCGTAATGGAAACATCTGGTAATATGACCGAAAATTGGAAACGGTTTAACTCGTTTGAATTAAACAACACGGATGCAATTAACTTACCGAAAGTGCTTGACAAGTTTAACGACTATTTTATTCTACAAACAAATACAACTTACGAACAGTATATGGCAATTTTAAAGAACTTAAGTTCAATATGTAAATTTGAACAATTACAAGACAGTTTAGTTGTAGATATCTTCATTAGTGGCATAAATAACTAAGACATGAAGGAAATTTTGTTAAGTACAAAGGAGTTAAATATTAATAAAACCGTAGAAATCTGTAAAACAAGAGAAGTAACACATGCACGAGCGCAACAACTTTTAGTAAAAGAAGATCCGGTAGAAACTGAGATTAACTACATTTCGAAGAGAACGCAGGTGCAACATAAACAAATGTGGATCTGTTAATACATTTGGTGAGTGCAGAGCTTATGGAAAAAAATGTATGAACTGTGGTCAATTTAATCATTTTGCAAACTTGTGTCGTTCATACATAAGACAAGCCATGTGGTTGAATGTGAAAATGCAAATGATGAAGTAGAACAGGATCGGTATTATGTTATTGATATGTTAGAGTTAGAGGAAGTAGTAATTAATGATTTAGGTAACACACATACTAGTAATGTGTGGTTAGAAACATTAATAATAAACAATAGGGTGGTGAAATTCAAAATAGATGCCGAAGCACAAATTAACATCATATCCCTAAAAACTTTTGAAAAATTAAACCTAGATAAGGTAATTTTTTTTAGTTACTGTTAATTGAGGTTATCCTATAATTTTGCAATTATAGTTATAAATTTCAAGCGTTATTTAAAAATTTGGAAATATTCTGCCATTTGAGACAATCTTACGAAAACCAAAACAATAATTTGAGAACTTGTAAAATTAACAATATTTGATTATATCACAAATAGTAAGCCAAGTAAAAAACAAATAAAACAAAAGAATATCTAATAACAAAGTAGTTGTCATTTAAAGAAGTTTGTAGTTTTGTAATACTTTTCCTTATTAATTTTTAATTGAAATAAATTTTACTAATAAAAAATAACTGACATGATTTACACACTTGGTGCTAGTGATAAAAATGCGTTATTAGCTGAAAGACTTTATAAACAACATTATCCAGAAAGAAGACAACCAAGTCGAAGAGCTTTTGAAAAGTCTTGGATAGGTTTGATAGTACATTTAGTGTTAAACCCGAAAAAATAAATAGAGAGAAAATGTCCGAACAAAAAAAAATGAATTTCATGTACTTCTTGCCGTAACACAAGATCTGCATATAAGCCATCGCTAAATCGTTAGAAAAATGCCTGAAATAAGACGGACCTCTATTCAGAGAATTTTAAAAAGTAACCATCTGTGTCCTAATCATGTACAATTGATACAATAACTTAATAACCAAGGCTATGAACAAAGATTAGTTTTCTGTCAATGGGCTCATCAAAAAATTACTGAGGATCAAAATTTTTTAATTAAATTTTTTTCTGTGATAAGGCCACAATCAATAAAAACGGTAATGTCAATAGACATAACTTTCACTATTATGCTGATAGTAATCCGCATTTTCTAAGAATGCGTTTTCAAAACAAATGGTCGCTGAATGTTTGGGGAGGAATAGTAGGGGAATATTATTTTTTTGAGGAGAAAATAACTGGCAATATTTATTTAAATTTGTTACGAAATCACTTGCCTCATTTTTTAACTGTTGTGCCAGAAGAACATTAAGAGCAAATGTGGCTTCTCCACGATGGTGCTCCTGTCCATTCTACAAGACCTATTATTGAGTTTTTAAATCAAAATTATCCAGAAAAGTGGATTGGAAAGGGGGTCCAATTCTGTGGTCAGCTAGATCACCTGGCTATACAAAAATGGATTTTGGTATTTGGGAATATGTGAAGTCCAAAGTTTACAAGACCGCACCTACCACAAAAGAGGACATGAAAATAAGAATCACTAGATCTTTCCGAGGCGTAACAGTTCAAATGTGCCGAAATTTATCTCGATCTTTCCAACATCAAATGAAACATTTAATTAATTGAATAAATTGCTTATTTATTTTATTTATTTAATTAATCTTTATTTGTTGTTGTATGTTTATTGTTTCTTGTTAGTTATTGTTAGGTCGTTTTCTTCTTTTATTTACAATTATAAATATTTCAATACCATACTTCTTATTGTTTCGTAAATTAAGCAAAACATTTTTAATTTTATATGGTTTAATTTTTAAATTAAAAATTAGTAACATTGAATGGTGACTGTTGAAACATGCCACCAATTTTTAAATAACGTTTGAAAATTATAAGTATAATTGCAAAATTATAAGGTAACCTCAACTAACTGTAACGGAAAATAACAATTGGATCAAGTTTTTCATGACTATATTGATTGTTATTATTCAAAATTTAAATAGCAATCAAATATCTTTAAAAATTTGGTATAAAATATAGGGCATTCCATTTAAAAAATTGAAAAAAATTTGATTTACTTTTGTCTTGTCTTATAATAAAGTAAGTGGAATATCAAAAAATCCCTTTAAAAATAAAATTAAATTATACGTAGCATTTCATAACGATAAAGAACACATCAAATGTTTGCTGTCAAAAAAGATACAGGGCGTTCGATTGAACACAATTTTTGCATAAAACAAATCATAACTTTTGAAACATACGGTATAGGTATACAAAATCCTATATAAGAAGATTGGAAAAAACAATTTGGATCCAAATTTAAAATAAAGTATTGGAATGTTCTAATATAAAAATACATAAGTTTGGTTTGTCCTGAATTTTTGGAGCAGCCTGTGTACTTATGAATAATTTTAAATGTGCATTTTATAACTGCCTATAACTCTACCAAATATTATTGGACTTTGTTGATTAAATGGGTTACCCTGTATATTGATGATATTTTAATTTTGGAGAATCGACAAATTGATTACAGAGTGAGTTTGAGCTGTTTTAATAAAAGCTAAAACAAAAGGTATAGAATTTCTTGGGCGTGAGTTTAGTTTAGATGGAATCAGTATTTCAAATGACAAAATCAAAGCTATTATGGAATTAAAAGCTCCTAATAGCAAAAATCTTTGGAGAGCATAATAGGATTATTTAATTATTTGTCTAAATACATACCTAATTATAGCGATATATCTAAACCTTTGCGTTTTTTAATACATCAAGAGACTGAATTTTAGTGAAATGCACAATTAAATGAAATATTTGTCAAATTTAAGAACTTGATTACTAAAGCACCTGTCCTTAGTTATTTTAATCCTAATAAAGAACTCATATTGTCAGTAGACGCATCCTTAACGGGATTAGGTGCTGTAGCTTTACAAGATAATAAACCAATAAGCATATCCCTCAAGAGCTCTGACGGAAACTCAAATTCGATATGCACAAATCGAAAAAGAACTTATAAGAATATTATTTGCTTGGGAACGTTTTAAAGAATTAGTTTATGGCAATAATAATGTAACAGTAGGAACTGACCATAAACCACTGATAGCTATATTTAAAAACCGTTGTGTAAGGTGCCTTGTCGTTTACAACGTATGTTACTGAACTTACAACCATTTAGGTTAAATGTGACATATATACCTGGCATTACTTTATTCCGATCATATTGTAAAAATAATAATTCAGATTCCTTTGATAAAGAAATTGAAATTTAAGTTAATTTACTTATAGATAATTTACCAATAACTGAAGCTAATCAAAATTTGTTTAAAGTAGAGACTAATTTTGGTTAGGTATTATGTATTGAAAAAAGTGGCCTAAATATAAAAAGTTGTAAGACAGGACGCTAAAATATATTATGACTTTAAACAAGACCTACATGTAATTGGTAATGATGCAATTGTAGTTCAACAAGCTTTACGAAAGTCAATATTACAAAAAGGTCGTGTAAGGCACGTCGGCATTAATAGAATAAAGAGCAGATTACAAAATACTTTATATTAGACCAATATGTCAAATAAAATAGAAAATTTTTTAATTTATGTAATACTTGCACTAAATTTAAGCCTAACAAAACTAAAAAACCGTTAATTTGTCATACTGTGCCAAAATTACCTTGGCAAGATGTAGGCAGCGATATTTTTCAATTTAATGGTGAATATTATGTAATTGCGGTAGACTATCTATCAAATTTTATAGAAGTAAGTCGTATTGCAGATATGACCAATCAAATGGTATGAGCGAATCAGCTGTAATAATAATAAAAAATTTACTAAAAATGTAAAGAATCTGAAAATTATCCACACTTAGCGTTACTAGAATTGCGAAGTACTCCGTGAGACAATATTAGTTCACCTTCTCATTTATTTTTGTCAAGGTTATTAAGAACTCGTGTACCAATTAATTTGAACTTATTGAAATCAAAATTATGCTATGAAAAAGATAGAAAAATTATGATAAAAATAGACAAAAAATGAGACTTCAATAATTATACTGAATAAAGCTAATTAATTTATTTTGTTTCAGAGTTAGATTTGTTGTATGATTTTATTTTTGTTTAACATTGTTATAGACATCGTGATAATACTGCTGTTTAGTTTATGGTTGGTATTACTCATCTTTTGTGTAGAATTAAGAAACAATTTTGTTTTGTATTAAAAGGAGGGGTATGTTATGTATGGAATTGGAGACACTTCATAAGATGTGGAGTAAAAATAATAATTAACAGAATTTGAAATCTAACGCAGTGTCTTACTGAATATATTATTTGTTCAAACAATACTCCAATATTATGCGTTTGCTTGTCATATAATAGTGTTAGAGCAGATGAAATTCTACGCTAATGTTTCTCTCTACTTCTTGGTCTTGATGCGCTTCCTTGAGTAAACGTTGCCATCTATAGTTAGCATTTCGACACGATCTAATATCGGAAAAGTTTTTCGTTTTGCAACTAATGTTACTGTAAAAAAAATATGGCTAATATTGAAACCGAAAATAAATAACATTAAAGTACACATCTATCTCTTCTTATTTTTGACTCGATTGACTGCACGTATACGTATACGAAATATATTCAAGTTTGTTTTTTCAGTTATGCGACTACAAAGCAGTTGAATATGTTTCCAAGGTCCAATATCATTATTGTATAGGAGTTGAATGTACGCACGAATTCAATTCCTTTAAAGTTGCTTAAACATCAAAATGAGGCATTTGTAAAAAAGTTATCCGAAGAAGCTCTTCAAAACAAGTGTCTGTTAAATGTCTAATAGAAACATAGGACGCATAAGTTTGAAAAGTAAAACTGAAAAGAATATGGAAACGACAAATCATTACGTTAAACCAAAGGGTTTAGACTAAATGTCGACAAACCAAAATCAGAAACATTTTGATGATATCATACCTTACTAATCATGGTGTGCTGTTTAATTAGTTTGTAACTTTATCTTATTTATTTGGTTAGAAATTTCAAGCCAATTCTTATTTTTCTTCTCTGTCATTTACATTTAATTCCACTTTCTTTAAAAACTTTTGATTTCAACTGTCAAAATCCATGATTAGTTGGTTTGATTTCTGATGCTTTCCTTCATAGTATATTGTTTATTGGAATGCTCAGGAAGGAAACATCTCAAGCACGCAACAAAGTTCAGAAATTTTTTTGATAAAATTATGGTAGCAAACTCGGCCGCACTTTGTTAGTAAATCTCGATTCCCGAAGTAAAAAAAGGAGTAATTGCCTTCTCCCTAAATAAATTTCAGATTTTGTTAATAATTTTAAAGAGAACCTGCTATGCAAACAATAAACGTAAGAGAAATGATTGTCAATTAATTTGTTTCTCCCAGACGTAGAACTTAAAGAAAATTTTTTTAAAAAAGGGAAATTTAATTTGGTTATTATCAATAGAAAAGACAAAGTTACACACTCTATTCAAGCACCTAGTTTTGTAAGAGATAGCAAATTTCATTGCAATTTAATATTTTTTTGGATTTCCATTCACTATTGTAACATTAACCCACTTGATCCCCTTGTACAGAAATAAATACGGAAGGTTTCTTAGACAAATAGTTACCTCTAGTGATACATTTTGCAATTGGTTAATGCAAACCTCAACCAGATGTTACAGGATACTATATTTTCAAGTAAGTTGGTTGCTGAGATTAAGTTTTATTTTATTCGGTGCAAATTTTGTCAAGTTACAACTTGCTGTATTTTTTATTTTGTTGTACGTTTAGAGTTCCGGTAAACATTGATGTATTTGTACCCTGGGCAAATCTATGTAGTAAATAATTTTACTTTTACAGAAATATGGAACAGAAAGAAACAGATAATTTTTAGCTGATATCTGTAAGATCTTTTTATAAAGAGACATTTAGATGATGCTTTAAACAATTTACCTTTTGTAGAGGCAGATTCAATAGGTGATATAGTTGTACTACCTCCAGATACAGTAGATCCATAAACCAATGAAGAAGAAGTAGACGATGACGATAATGCTGAAAGCCAAAATGCCTAAACTCTTTGCGATGTTGCTGGGAAAATTGAAATTTAATGTGAAATTGAAAGCGACGAGGATGATGAACATGAGTTACCATTATGGGTTCTAAAAAGAAAGTTGATAGTGAGAAGAAAAGTAATGCTTCCAAATCTACCAAATCAAATAAACAGCCTGAATGATCAGAGAATATTAGTAATATGAGAATGGCGTCCATATTTGGCTGTAATGATCTTCAGAATATTGTTATTGCTGAAGTAGAAAACCTGGAACCTGTTGACATATTTCAAAAATTTGTTGATGACAAAGTTAAATAAACATATAATTAAAAAATACGTAAGTATTTAAATCAAAAAAATAATCATAGTTTTCATTTATTCTAAACGGGACTACCATGCGTTGCATCGTGAAAGACTTTATTAGAGTCTTGATGAGGATGTTGAAGTAAAGCTTGTTTCAGACACAATGTCCAGAAACAGGTTTTAGGAAATAAAAGGCAAATAATAACGAATTAGATAAAGATGATAAGCTGGCAAAAATTCGCTCTTATAAATTCTCTGAATCAACGGTTTTAAAAGTGTGTTTTAAACGAGATTTATTCATGGATGAAAAGTCAAATATTTCGGACATCACTCTGCCAAACAGTTTATAAAAGCCAACCTGTGCGTTTTGAGTATAAGGCTTGGATACAGTGTAGTGCGTCGGAATACTGTCATGCTTTTGACATTTATTGTGATGTAAAAAAGGCACGTGAAAAACAGGAGTAGTTCTTCACTTCTTATCAATAGTCGCGGTACCTTCCGATCATATTGTATACTTCGATAATTATTTTTCCAGCTACAATCTATTGGAAATTCTAAAGCAAATAGGAATCAAAGCAACGGAAACAATTCGTGATAATAGTACAAAGAAGTAATCTTTAAGTGTCATCAAACAATGCCCCAAAAAGTCTCAAGGAAGCTTTTAAAATCAAAATTGTTGTTTGTGCGATAGACAGAAAATAATGTTGTTACAATGGCCACAAACTATGATTCTAAAACTCTATTGGGGAAAGTAAGCCATTGGTCAAATTTGCAAAATGTCCCACAACCATTTTTATTTTAAAATTACCATCGTTACATGGGGGGTGTGGTTATTAGATCAGTCAGTGAAGAGAAAAAATGGTGGTGGGTGTTATTTAAACACATACAGTAAATGTTGCTTTGGTCAATGATTGGCAATTATATCAACTCGCATCAGAAAAATCAATGGATTTACTGCAGTTTCAATGAGAGGTAGCGCGTTATTATTTGCGTCGAAATGCTAAAAGTACCAAAAGACCATCAGCTGTAGTACCTGCCAGTATCAGAAACAGTGAAGGAGATCATTTTCCTACAAAACTGGAGAAACTACTTCGTTATTTTTAATAAATTCTGTTATTTCATTGTGTTTGATTTACATTATTTTTTTAATATTTTCATTTCAATTAATTCTAAATTTAAGTTTATTTAAACATCCACTTCTATTATACGTCAGCTTTGCTTCTGATTTGTCTGAATAAAAATTTGTTGATAGGGTTTGCGTTAGTCTAAACTAGCGTCTATAGGAATCCGATGGCGTTATTTAATGCTCAAATTTTCCGGTGAATGAAGTGAAAAAAAAAAATAAGTACATAATGAAACATAACGTAAATATAATATTTAGTAAAATCAAAAGTTAATTTTTGGAAATCCTCAAGGCGAAGTTCAGCGGTTATGGAAGCTCTAACTAAACTAATTTTTGTTTCTGCGCAGAATGCCATCTTTCACGTAGGTGTGTAATTCTTAGAACCTCTACATCCCACTTTACGTATGTACATGTTTTATTTACAGATTTTGTGCTGATTATTTCCTTCCTCGTTTGACAAATGTCCATTGTATTTCCAAATGGTATGGAGTGGCGCTTTTTCATCTAATTAGTTGTATTTGATGAATCGATACAAAAATTTAACCGTGTTCTATCTTAACCCTGAAAATTTCCGATTGACAAAAAATTCTTCTGTGTAATTTTGGTGCATGTGGAAGAAAACGAAATTTGTGTTAGATTATTTTTCAATTTTAATTTTGAAATTAGTTCGTCCAATAATGAGTAATAGTAATAATGAAATTGATTTTACTCCTCTTGAATTTCGTTCAGAAGTCTCTAGCGTTCGAAATAAACTACTACCGTTAAAAAGTAGAAAAAGATGTGAAGACATATACAATGTTTTTGTGAATTGGTGCGCTTCAAAAAATGTTAAAAATTACACCGAAAATGTTATGTTATTTTAAGCAAATGCCATAAAAAAAATCAGCGTACTATACATATTCGAAATTGATGCACCCCATGAAAATTATTTACATCTTGTAAAAGTAATACTTATAATGTACGTAACACATATAAATATATATAATAATAAAATAAAACTTATCGGTATATTAGGGGCTTATCAATCCATTAAACTCTGTGAAATCCTCCTTAGTAACGTTAACATACAAGATCATCTTATACATCTTAACGTTGCAAATACCAAAACGAATGTAGACAGAAACTTTGTTGTAACTGATCTCATATGGATAAACCTCATAAAGAAATGTGTGGTGCTCAACATACAACTTGTAATCGTTTCTTTATGACATTCCTGGCTGGAAAATGTCTCAGTCATTCCATTGGTTGTAATCAGTTTAGAGCATTTACGTGCAAAATTGCAGAACATCTCCGACTTGACGATGCTAAATTTTACACGGAGCATTGTTTCCGACAATCATCTGCTACTCTGTTTGCAAATAAAGGAGCTGATTTTTTAAGCGTAAAACTCCATGATGGTTAGCGAAGTTCAAACTGTCGAAGATACCTTCCCTAAGAAAATTGAGAGAGCTAACTACCAGACAAAACTGACCACAAGATTTGTCAAGATGTTCACAACAGATAGAATCAAATGTACATGTGGTTAAAGTAACAGAAGTAACTTGCACAAACACTACCCCTTCCCGCGAGTAGCAATGCAAATATGCAAGTGACTTTTAATAATTGCTACACAATAACAATAACACTAATTAAAGATTAAGCTAAATTATATTGTCGCAGATAGAATTTTCTGAACTGATCCATTTTATTAAAATTGACATGCGTACTTAGAAGTGCATTGGGTGTTGTTGGTACACCTGGCGAAATAAACGATAGAATAACTATAGTTTAATTTCTAAGGATACAATTGCGACGACAATTATCGCGAAACTAAACCAAAGTTAACTTTAAGCCGAGCTAATATAATTTTAAGTTGTAGTGTTCTCTAAAATAAAAAAATTCTAGTTTTTTTTTGTAATCACAGTCGACCGATTTCGTCCACCAATGAATAAAGATTATTATGTAAAGGTAAACTACTATGCACTAACTTGTACATTGTGTAAATATTACATTCCGCTTGTAGTAAAGTATGTAGTTACATTACGGATACGGATGCGTAAAATCGCTATTACGTATCCGAAATGTGAAATAGTTATTTACATTACAGTGTGAAAATTTTACGGTGCGACAGTTTTGTCATCAAAAAGTAAAAAAAGAACAAAATTATTTCGACTGATTTTAAGTATGGCTGGATGTTTAACCATTTTGACATACACCACCTAATAGGTGTCAGTTCATTTGTTTAACTTAAGCATTGATGACGCCATTAATATCATCATCAATAAAAAAATTTAACGCGCTTTTATTCTATACATTATCGTGTCAAGTATGGGGTGAAGTAATTTTTTAAAATCAATTTATCGGATTTTATACTTAGTTTATTTTTAAAACGTTCCCAAATAGCAGATAAATCAGCCAATACTTTACCGAATAGTAGCTGTACTTTACCGCAGAGTAACCGTACTTTACCACATTGTGTGTAAAAATCAAGTTTTAATACAAGTATAAACAAATGAAAAATGTGGTTTACAGTTCAGGAGACCAAAATAGTTATTTATATTCGCGTGCGGAAATTAAATTTTACAGCGCAAAATATAGCGGAGTGCTATAAATTTACTAAGCGCTGTAAAATAATTTAACAAACAAGATTTGTATTAAATTCTTTGGCCGACGATTTTTAAATGGTAAAAATTAACAAATATTTTGCTGTCAGTTGTCAATATCGGTCGTGAAGTGACCTGTAATTCACAATACATAAGATGGCGCTAATCATTTACATGAAACTAAAAATAATCCAAATCACATTATATTTTACTATTTAACAGTAAAAAAGTTGTATAATTGTTGATTTAGTAAACATATTTTTGTTCTTTAAAAAGAGTTTTTTCTTCAAGCGTGCTAAAATATGAATTTTACTATACCGCATTGAATATATAGAACGACTACATTATTTTACGGCGTACAATAATATTATTATTTTACGCTCAATTAGTAACTTAGTTTGCCGGTAGAGGTATTAGCACTTTTTAAGCAGAAACGCCATTTAAAATTTAAACTTTTAAAATGTCGCAAATTGAAGGAACTCCACCTAAAATAAAACAAATCGCCGATGCCTTAGTTGAAAATTTGATCCCCAACAAATCGCGCAAAATATATGATTTTGCTTACAATAAATTTTTGAAATGGGCGCAAGAAAATAATATAATCAATTACACAGAAAATGTTATGTTAGCGTATTTTTCCCATTTGGCGGAAACTATGAAAAGTTCGTCATTATGGGCACAATATTCCATGCTAAAGTGCCAATTAAATATTAAACATGACATAAACCTAAAAATTACGCAAAATTAATTTCCTTCTTGAAGCGCCAAGCTGATGGGTATCAACCAAAAAAGCAAAAGTTTTCTCAAAAGAACATTTTAATAAAATTTTACAAAATGCGCCAAACAATGAAAGTAATTTCAAATATAACTTTTTCAATCGCTAAAGTAGATACTATTTTCTTAGATCGTATTAATATTTGGAGTTAGTGGGGCATGTCGTTGCGACGAACTAGTCAATTTAAGAATACAGGATATCGAAGACCTGGAACGTATAATACTAGTAAAAATTCCTAATACTAAAACGAATAAGTCACGGACATTTACCATAGTTGGAGATTTTATTTAAATTTATGTAGACAATATATGACACTTCGACCTAATGACATCAACATAACAAGATTCTTTTTGAAATACCAAAATGGTAGATGCCACCGTGTCGTTATGGGGATACATAAAATTTCAGGTATACCAAAACAAGTGGCAACTTTTTTAAAACTACCTAATCCAGAGGAATACACTGGTCATACACTGCGACGAACCTCAGCTACATTGTTAGTTGACAATGGTGGAGACATTACCACTCTAAAAAGACACGGTGGATGGAAATCTAACAATGTAGCTGAGGGATACATCGAAGACTCCCTTTCAAACAAACGTGAAATTGCCAATAGAATATTAGGGTGCGATGAAGGTAACACATCTACCGTAACATCAGGTGATCTTAACAGGCCTAGTACTTCCACCGCAACATCGAGCATATCCCAGTCAAGTGAATATGAAATCCATCACGACTATAATGACGTCAATGTCAGTTCTAAAACAGCAAGTAGTGGATTAAATATTATTAACTCGACATTACAAAATTGTACCTTTAATATTACTATAAATAAGAAATAGGTATTTTTTCCACTATATAGTTACTACAAAAGAATGTTTGTTTTAAGTTTTCATCTGAAATAAGAGTTAATTATTATTATTGTTGTATTGTTAAATAATTATAGCTTTCTTTCTTACTCTACAAATTAATACAAAAATTTTCCTTTTACAAACCGTGTTAATACACACAACAAAAATAATGTTGTTTGACAGTCATGTTTGACAGTTGTAAAGTTGAGTTAACGCTGTTGCCTATTCATTCTAAAACCACCTCAATTACTTCAAGAATTTGGTTTTACGCTTGAAGAAAAATAGTATATGCTACACGGAGTCGAACGCCTTTTGTGTTTCGCAAAGTATTTTGCGGCCTCAGCTGCGCTTCGGCCGCAATACCTTCGCTCAACACAAAAAGAATGCGTTCTACTCTAGTAGCATAATATACTTATTATTGACAAATGTACCTTGAAAGCGGACGATTTGGGTAATTTTTACGCACGCAGTGCGGGCCTATACGTAATCATGATATTTCAGGTTTTGTAGTTTCAATGTTAATTTGACGTTTACACGTCAGGAGGCCAAAATAATTATTTACATTAGAGTGTGGAAAGTTGTGTTGGCCGACAAATATCATCAAAAAGTAAATAAAAGAATATAATTACTTCTACTGATTTTAAGTAGTCCTGGCTGTTTGAGCATTTAAACATACACTATCTAATAGGTGTCAGTTCATTTGTTTAACTTACGTATAGATGACGCCATCAATATTATCTTAAACTCGCTCTTATTCTGTACATTATCATGTTAAGTATGGTGTAAAGTAAATTTTTTAAAATCAATTTATCGGATTTTATAATTAGTTTATTTTTAAAACGTTCCCAAATAGCAGATAAATCAGCCATTACTTTAACCGCTTAGTAGCGTACTGTACCGCATAGTAGCTGTACTTTACCGCATAGTAGCCGTACTTCACCGTGTGTAAAAATTAAATTTTAAGACAAGTATGAACAACTGAAATTGTTATTTACATTCGCGTGCAGAATATTAAATTTTACAGCGCGGCGCGTTAGAGGAGTGCTTTAAATATATTAAGCGCTGTAAAATAATTTAACGCACAAGATTTTTATTGAATTTTTTGGCCGACGATTTTTAAATGGTAAAAATTAACAAATATTTTGCTGTCAATTTTCATTATCGGTCGTGAAGTGAACTGTAATTCACAATACATAAGATGGCGCTAATCATTTATAGGAAACTAAAAATATTCCAATTCACATTATTTTTTGCCATTTAACAGTAAAAAGGTTGTGTCATTCTTGATTTAGTAAACATATTTTTGTTCTATAAAAAGATTTTAATGACAAATGTACCTTAAAGGCGGACAATTTGGGTAATTTTACGGACGCTGCGCGTGCACTGTACGTAATCATGAAGTTTCATGGTTTGTAGTATCAATGTTAATTTGACGTTTACAAGCCAGGAGGCCAAAAATATTGTTTACAGTTTAGGAGGCCAAAAAGTATATTAAATTGTTTCTAGTCATTATAATTAAATATTTTTACGATTAAACTATCACTGAAACGCAAGACAGTTTTTACTGTTACAAAGTTTAGATTTATAAATATTTGTCTTAACTGATAAAACGATATAAAAAAGTGATTCATTTACAATACTACAAAAACTTGAACTTTTGAAAAAATGACAACGAAAAGTTAGTTATTGTTTCCTTATTTAAGGTTTTTTCGAGAGCTGGAGTGGTACAAAGCCCAAAAAAATTTTCTGTAAAAACCCCTCCAAAAGCCTTTATTAAAACCTGCTGGAACTTACTAATAGGAGTATGTGTAACAGTAAAAGGGTAATATCAGTTCATTATCTTCCAATAAAATTAAATTGTTCACTTTTACTCAGGGTTTAGTTACTATAATGTCAATTAAGCAAACAAACTGAAGTTGCAACTAATCCATATAAGAGAGCATAAACGTTTCTAGTCCGTGATTACTTTCGTAGATGACTTGTATGCTTTGTATATGTTGGTCTCGCCTCACAACTTTGACATATAACATACAATTACGCTTTAGTCGAATTCCATTAGTTACAACGACTGCAATAAAATTCAAATTAAATAATTTCTCAAACGAGAAATTGCACTCGACAGCAATACTGGTAGAAGAAAAGAAATTGCCGCATTTGCGTGACCAGACGGTAAAATTAAAACTCTTTGATTTTCCATTACTTGCTTTAGCAGCACAACTTCATTAATTTGAATAATAAATAATATCCGGGATTGGTACAAGTTTCTTCCACGTATCAAAATGTTATGTCAGCTTATCTATATTTACGGTAAAATACAAGCTACGTGCTATTGCACAATAAAATTTAAAAATTCTGATTTTCTTTAAAATACTACGTATTTTTATTTATAAGACTAGTGTCAGGTACGGCTGACTTCCTTTTCGAAATGAATTTATCTATCATTAATGTGAAAGTGTATGCAAACCTGCGCTTGCTGTAGTTCATCGAGCTTGCAAGTTTTAATAGTGAGAGTTGGTTCTTATTTGATTACTGTCAGAGATTGTGTCAGCTTGTGCGATATTGCTGCAACGGTAACTAATTTAAGCTCGTAGGTAAACCTCAAAGTTTACAAACTAAATTTGTAAACAGTCTCATATATTTCAACCTATTGACATTAATTGATAGCACTCAGAAAGATATATCCACATTTTATTATTTGAGGGCAAAGAATTACATACGTACAAAAAAATATTTTGTTAAAAAAAAGTAAGTGAATTTCAAATCAAACGTTTTATTGAAATTAAATCCTTTTTTATTGTTTTCGATTATTATGATCATAAATGCATGAAGTGGCTGTCAAATACCACTTACTTGATTAATATTGTAACGATTTTTATTTTTACGTTTATTGCCTACTTCACCTTCGAAACAAAGGATATCATCAAATCTGACATAAATTTATATTTAAATATTTTGAGTGCTTACAAATATTTCTTTTTAGATAAAAGTAGATGGTGCAAAAATACCGATTTTATTATGTTGATTTAATTCGAACAGATTTTGTTAAATTTTAGTATAGTATTTTATTTTATATTGAGTTAGTATATAATAACGACAGATCAATAAAAAACCTATTATGGTGGCCTGTAAAATCGAATTGTTTTGAACTGGAGCTTTAGTCACATCCACCGAATAACATTCCTGACCTGAATATTTAAAACTGAACACTTTTATGTTTGATGGAAAAATTTAAAATTTTGAAAAAACTCAACAAAAAGCAAAAGCTATTGAAAGTTTCTTTCTAATCGGTGTAAGAATAAATGGAAAGATTCAATTTAAGGTAATAAACTTTGTTTACAATAAAAATCTCAAATTACAAACTTTTTACAAATGCCATTCTGTGGTTATGGCTCAAGTTTCGGTTCATAACAATTCAGTTTCATAATCCTCCCTAATTGGTTTTTTTATTGATCTCTGGTTTTTCCAAAAAAAGTTTTGTTAAAATTTTACGTACAAATCATATTAGTTATATACAGTCAAGATTTGTTCAAATCGTAAAACAAATTTTTTTTCCAAAAACAACTCCCATGTTTTGTTATAAACGTGCAAAATTGCTTTCATTTGCAATAGTACTCGTTATCAACAGTTTTCAGTTTTCCCAACCTTGTTGAGCCTTCTATATGAGTGATGGCGAAGGTAATTTCAGACAAAGAAGATAGATGTTACTTAACCAAGCTTTCGACTGATGTATAGTTTTTATCAAGGCATCTAACAATTCGTTCGTGTTGAATTTGAACAATTTTTTTGGATTTAGTTAAATTTAAAAACACAATAATAAGTACAAAACACAAAATAGCAATTAAATAGTATATTACATACGAGGTGGAAAATGTTTCATTTCATCCGAGGGCTCATTATATCCGACTGATAGAGGAAGTCGGATAGAGCGCGATCATAAAATGAAATTTCTACCTAGGTATGTATACTATTTTATTCACAATTACATTTTTGAAGTGAAATAATATAAACTGAAACTACAATATAAGTACTCTTTAAAGATAAAAACAGTTATATTACTTGCATTCTACAGTAATTTAGGTAATTACTTTGTTGAAAATTTATTAACACAACAACAATAGAGAAATTTAATTGACATTTAAAATTAATGTATAGTTGATTAGTATCAATCACAATCAGTATCAATTTGTTACAAAACTAATGCTTTGATCAAGTTCACTTAGAAAACAAAAAACAAATTCCGTTTAGCTTGAAATTCACTAATCATTGTGTATAAAATTCGAGAACTAAAAATGTCTCAAAGTTCAGAAAGTGAAATGGAGCTAGGCACTCCTCCAGAATTAATGGAAGTGGCCAACAGAAGTGGTTCAAAATTTGTTACCGGAGAAAAGCAAAAGTCGTTATCAAAAAGTCAACAGAGATTATAAAGATTGGTCCGCTACCAAAAATGTACAGCAGAAGACATCAGAAAATATTGTGCTTGCCTATTTTAGCGACCTGGCTAAATCCAAAAGCCTTCAACATTATGGGCAACATATTAAATGTTACCAACAACACTAATAGCATATTTGAAAAAACAAAATGTGGGTTACAAACCAAAAAAATCAAGTACGTTTTCTAGAATTGAAATCAATAGGTTTTTGAAAGACGCACCATTAGACTTTCTTCCACAAAAAGTAAGTAGTTTGGAACCTCTTCGAATGGATGTGTATCCAAAAAACCTAACTTAAGTGGGCAATCTAAAACTAAACTTATACTAACGTTCGGGTACACATTCCGAAGAAGTTCCTTAGTTTATTATTTATCGAAGTGACAAATAATTTTATTTTACAATTTCCAGGTGACTTTGATATTGGGTACTTCCGGAGCTTGTCGAAGTGACGAGCTTTTTAAAATGGCCATTGACGACATACATTTTCTGGAAGATAAAGTCACTGTTTCAATACCAGATTCGAAGACACACCATTTACGAGCATTTATGGTCTCTAATCCCGAATGGATAAACATATTAAAACAATATATAAATATGGGTGGAAGCATTGAAAATAACAGATTATTTATGCAAGTTCAATATAACAAAATTACAACACAGCCTTTTGAGCATAACACAATTGCATCATTTCCAAAAAAAATTGCAACATATTTGAAATTAAAAAAACCAGCAACATTTACCGGACACTGCTTTCGACGAACTGCAGCCACATTACTAGCTGATAATGGTGGTGATATTCTGCAGTTAAAACGGTTACGCGGTTGGAAGTCTAGTGCGGTTGCAGTCATATGTGGACAATTCGTTAGAAGGCCAAAAAAGTTGCTGTTATGTTGTCAAGCACAACTCATGACAGCGGACCAAGTAGCTCTAATAAATTTAGTGTATGCAGCAGCCAAACAAAACAAGGAATATCCTTTGTTATTAAGGGATCCGATAATTCTAACGTAACCATAAATGTTAGAAATGAACCCTCGAATGGATCTAATTGAAAATACTTTAAGATACTTTTTTTTATTGTTATACATTTTCTTACTTATTAAATAGGATTGTTTCTTTGAATTATTTCTCCCCGTTGCATTTTCTGGTTATACACATACATCCAGTTGCCAAAACCGTTTCATACGTGGTTTCTTTAAGTTAGTGTAAAAAACGTATGGGTTTGTTCCTAATAGCATAACCCTGTATTATTTTGAGCAACACCGACTTGTACTGTTAATGAAATGAAACATCAACGTTTCTTTCCTACACATGCTTCAACCTAAAAAATTGAAAACAATTATATACTTTTAGGTTATGAAATAATATAAACTGAAAACAGCGACTCTACAATATAAGTACTCTTTAAAGATTAAAAACAGTTATAATACTTGCGTTCTACAATAATTTAGGTAAATCCTTTGTCGGAAATTTATTAACATAACCAACGATCGACAGAAATTTCTGACAGGCTAAATTAATATTGGCAACACTGAAACTTGTTCTTTTTATATATTTCTCTTTTTTTCTCTTGGGTTGAAAGTGAACAGCTGTTTACTTTCAACCCGTGGAAAAATCATTGCAGTTAATAACGGCAAACTCACAAAACCTTTTGAAAGTTTGCAATTCACATTACAATAGTGATTGTGAATAATAGTTATTTATGTACCAAGCCCTAGCATGAAAATTGTTGCATGAGCCGTAGGCGAGGGCAACTATCATGATTGCTTAAAAGTACTTTACACCTGTGGTGCATACCTACATATTTGTCTTCATTTCTTAGTAATAATAAGTCTAAACTGATTTATTCTTTTAATTACATATTTTATTTTAATTTTAATACATACAAAAAAATCTTAAATAATGGTACTAATAAGTTTAGAAAAACAAACAAATACATTAATATCTCCAAATTAATTAAAAAATTTAAATTTACAAACGTAAACTGGTCGCGACCTCTAGAATAGCTTACAAAAATTAAGAATAAAATGTTCTTCTTTACCGGCATTTCTCAACGTCATTTAAAAATTTAAATTACAAAGCTTCCAAAATCAGTGAACATGGATACTGATAAATGAAGAACTTTCAAATACTCTTCCCGGTATTAAAGAGGTAGCAGATAACGTGATTTCGGATTTGTAACTTGCTAAATCCAGAAAAATATGTGAAAAGACATACGATTACTTTTTAAAATTGGGTCGACTTAAAAAAACAACAAACTGCACGGAAAATGTGATTTTAGTGTATTTTACGAAAATTTCCAGGTCTTCTACACTTTAATCATTTTATTCACAATTAGTTAGTAACATATAGTTTTTTGAACCTTGTAAATGTTGGAAAATGAGAAATTTCAAGAATACATTGCGAAAAGGTAAAAACACGAGTTAGTAATAACTAACAACCGGTTCGAAAGTAGCCACTTTCCAACCTATCTCGGCGCCACTGTCGTATAAACTACACGTTCATAAAAATACTTCTCCTGCAAGTGCTGACTTTGTCAATTCAAAACGGATTTTATAGGTTACACTTACTACATGGATTTTGATTTTATAATAATAAAGATATAGTTTGTACAAGTATTACACAATTTTGGACGAAAAAAAGAAACACTCTTAAGAAGTTATATGAATTATGTATGAATTTTGCTCTTAATTTAATACAAATTTGCAAAACCCAGTTCTTGCATATGTAAGTGCCAAACTCGCTAAGCACAACTTTGAAATGCTTACTTATTATGCTTTTCAGTAGTAATTTGTTACAAAATCTAATTATGTTATTGGTCATTATTAAGTAAGCTATAATTATTATTGAAAAGCCTAATCGATTTTTTAACTTCGTAAAAAATTGTACTATTGTAAATGAATGACGAGCATATTATTTATACTATTTCGTGCAAGCATAATAAGAAAACCGCATTCATATTCTCCTCAAGTTCAACATAGAGTTACTCTTTTAATTCGACTAGTGACATGTGGGGTATGAGAATTTTATCAACTAAGGCGATCCTCATACAGAGCTACTGAAAAGAAAATAAACAAGTTGGAACTTCCTTCATTAAGAACAGGTTGTTTTTGGTGCTTTATGTAGGAAAATTAAAATTGAAACTGTGTGTCTGCTTGTGACTAGTATCTAACTAATTTCAAGAATTACAAATTCGTACGATATCATTAGTTTCATGGATGACGTCTTATTTAATTACATAGGAAGTCACTGGTTACTAATTCGTATTACTTTTTTCAGTATTTGTGTGTGGACAACCTAAGATTCTTTATTAATAGTAATATGTGTTTTTAGTTTGATAAATATGGCCATAAAAGCCATAAAAGAAAATTTCACTTGCTAGGTTAAACACGGGCAAAATTAATTTGGGATTTTAATTCACAAATTAAGGATATACGAGGATATATTGAAAATTCTTAGCCTATTATAGAACCAAACAAAATTTCAATGTCAAAATATTTTATTACTTAACATATTCTTTTCTTAATTGGATACCTTTATTACAGCGAACATGCAACGTCTCTAGACCTTTAAAAAAAAATGTTTCTTCTTGCTCTGCAAACCAGACCTCCACAGCTTCTATTACCTCCTTGTTGGAAGAAAATGTACGACCTTTTAAACTTTTTTCAGTTGAGGAAAGAGGTGATAGTCGGACGGAGCCAAATCGGGTGAATAAGGGGGTGTTCTAGTAATTCAAACCCTAAATCACGAATTTTTGCATGGCAACATAAGATTTGTGTGCAAGGGCGTTGTCCTGCAAAAAAACACCTTTGGATAGCTTTCCGCGTCTTTTCTTTTTAATATTTTTCGTAGAGTGGTCAGTAATGTCGAATAGTAATCTCCAGTTATTGTTCTACCCTTATCCAAAAATCAATCATGATTACTCCATAGCAATCCCAAAAAACTAAAGCAGATTTTTGGACACGAAACTTCTTAGGTCTTGGAGGACCAGAGTGTCGCCATTCCATCGATTGTTGCTTTGTTTCTGGATCGTAGAAATGTACCCAAGTCTCATCCATAGTAACAATTCGGTTTAAGAAGTCTACATCGTTTTCAAATCGAGCACAGATCGAACGCGATGCTTCTACCCTTTCACGCTTTTGGTCAACATTCAAACATTTGGGGATCCATTTTGCAGCAATTTTTCTCATGTCCAAATTGACGTGAATCATATGATGAACGCGTTCGTATAAAATATTCAGTGCTTCAGATATCCGTTTTAGCCCAATTCGACGGTCTGATAAAATCATGTCATGAACTGCATCGATATTTTCGGAGATAGAAAATTTACCTCTTTTGTAGCTTGCATTCCAATTTTTGACGGTCGCATACGAAGGACATTGATCACCAAGGGTATTAAGCATATCTTCGTAAATCTGCTTACCTCTTAACCCTTTTAAATACAGGTACTTGATGATGGCTCGATTCTCCAATTTTTCGATTTTCACAATTTCGGTGGACCTCTTTTTTCATTTAATTTATTGCGTGACTTTGGTTTACTTTTTTGACGTCAAACTTTACACTGACACTTCTAATAAGTTATTGTTCGTTGCTATGGTAACGCAATATTATGTTTATGCAAAACTAGATATCAATACATCCTCGTATGTATGTACAACTACAGTTTACAAAAAGTATAAAATGACGGAACAACAAAACAGAAAAGTAATAACAAAACACATAGTCTTGTAATAATAATTATTTATTAAAATCAATATTAATTGTAGAATTGTCGTGACTTTCGACATAAAGGGAAATGCCTTGGTGCAAGTCTTCTTTCGAGAAATGAAACTGTTGAGTTAATGGACCTGGAACTGATATGTTGGGCATATTTTTTACAGGTACAGAATCTTTAGTAGAAAGCATGATAGGAATTTTTAATTGCCCATCTAAGGAACTGCTTACGTAACTTTCAGCTACCATACTCGATTTCCAACCTCCCATTTTTTTAAAATTAAGGATATCACCTCCACTATTGGCAAATCGCTGTGCGGCGAAAACAGTGGCCAGTGTATGTACTTACGTCATTTAGTTTTGAATAAGTTGCAATTTTGTTAGCAATGGAGTTATGACCATTGGGTTGTTTTGTTAATTTGCCGTATCTCATTTGCAAAAAGAATTAATTACCCTCAACATTATTATGTAGATTAATGTAAAGTTTTGGAATTACAAGCCATTCAGTGTCATTTACGACAACTGGTCTCGACTGGTACGTTTTTGTTTTTGGAATCATGATAATAGCCAGGTTTTGTTTTTTTAAATATGTTATATTAATTTGTAATATTTTGAGATATCAACATTCTCCTTTAAATTGATAGTACTTTTGAGCATCGATCAGTACTGAGACCACATGGAGGTGTTTTTTTAGTTTTCGCCATATCACCAAAATAGGCTAACAGAATATTTTCGGAAGTGTACTTTTGCACCTCCTTCTTGGAGCACCAGTCGCGGTATCCTTTATACGTTTTTTTCGTATCGTAATTTACTTTTTTCTGGTAGAAGATCCAATGTTAATTTTTGCGCGGATTGCCGCAGGTCCGGCGGAGTACACTCAATTTCACTATCCGACATTTTTTTCAGTTGTATTAACTAAGAAAATGCAAATTTTATATAATTTTTTTTAACAATATAATTGATTGCATCGCTTTCTAGTTAATATTTTTCCGAAATAAACGATAACATGATGATACATTTAATTAATTTTTAAATAACTAATTGTGAATAAAAGAAGTATACAAACCTCGACAAAAGTTCCATACCTATTTCTCAAGAATTCTTACAAAGTAAGAATGGAATACTTTCCGCCTCGGTATGTAATATACTATTATTCTATACTGAAAGCAACTTTATGTATAAAAAATAACGTAGAGATATTATCAAGTTTGTAATTATTGTAATCAGTTAATTGAATTAAACAAATAACCTTTACCAATTATAGGTAAGATTTTCTCCAGTTCTACATTCTTAAAAAATTTTTCTTTATATTTAGACACTAAAATTTAATTTATATATTTTCTCAAAAAATTAGATTTTTTAAGAATAATTTCTAGTGATTCTCATGTCACCTCTCATGCATAATTTAAAACCGTGTATTATCATTTTGTCTATAATTCATTGATTCGCCCTGTACCGCACTCAATGAATCAGTAAGTATTAGAAAGAGGACGGAGTCAGTGTCTATAACGACACAAAAAAGCGCTTAGTATAAAACATAGAGATCGGCGGTATAAGCAGAGGAGAATGACGAAAGCTTCCACGAATGTGCGACACCTCGGTAAAAATGGTACTACCGACTCCTTAATCTCTTTTCCAACCGTCCGTATAATATATGGATGACGCTCTATTATTTAGAACACATTTTTGTTGATATACGAAGGAGAGAGGTGATCCGGTCTAGACTCCTAAATCCTGTCTCACATACAGTTGCAAGACGAGTTCACGGGGGCACGTTACCAAAAGCAGACTTTCACATCCTTGGTAATCAAATTTCAAGCTCGGAGAGATACTTTCGTGGGATTTGTGACAGTTGATCTGCCCTCGTACATACTTCTCCCACTACTTAAGATTTTATAAAGCGGATGATTGAGCTTAGCACGAATTCTTGCGACGTATGTAAGAGTCAGTTTTTGTCTTAAGAGACGAAAGACCGGCTTTGCAGTACAGGATTCCTGTAGGCGTATTTGGAAAAACTCCAAATACTAGACGTATGCCTTTATTGTGGAAACCATCCAATTTCCTCAAATAAAACTTCCTGTCTGAACCGTACACCAAACATCCACAATTAAGGTCAGACAACACTAAGGTTTTGTACAATCGTACTAGCACTTCTCCATTTGCACCCCATCTCGTACCAGCGAGCATCCTAATAACGTCAAAGCCCTTTCTTCCTTCTCCGACAATGGCTTCGAGTGCTCATGCCATCGTAGACCATAATCGAAAACAAGACCTAGAGAACAAACCGAAGGCTTACAAATTATAACAGAATATTTCAGGAACAGAACGGGGTCTCTATGAGGCCGATGAATACACAAACAGTTTTTCCTTGGAAAACTTAAATTCTCTACCCCGTGCATTGTCAACGACGACGTTAATGGCTTCCTTAAGCTTTCGGTTAATATAAGGCATTCTTTTGCCCTTAAAGAAAATGGCCAGATCGTCGACATACAAACACTTCCCAATCTTCCGGGATATCCCATATATCAAACCGTTAACGGCTATGACAAACCATGTGACACTGAGGAGTGAGCTCTGTGGAACGGCGTTCTCCAATTGCAGCGTAGTTGATAGAGCGCCCCAACCCTCACTCTAATAGTCCTTTCTTTGAAGACCTCACGAACAAATAAGAGTAGCTTGCCACAAAAACCCCAATAATACAAGGTCTATGGTATGACCTTTGGATTCTACTTACTACCTGTTAGCCATGTGATCCGTTTGGAAAAGCACTGTGATTTGGTAATATTGTTCGACATTTTTTTTATATGTATAACCCTTTTTGGTAATACTGATATTTGTACACTATCGATTACTTAACGCGCCTTACCAGTTTTTAAAAATACGTTTACGTCTATTTCTCTATTCATATACAAGGTCATTGATAGTCGATGGTAAGTTAGACGTTTATGGAAAACGGGGCATAGAAGTAATCTGAAAATTTGGCTACAGCCATAAGTAGACACGATCTAACGTTCTAAAATATTTTTATTTTGGCGGTGTTGCCGCTTCTGCTCAAAAGTAGTAATTTTTAATGAAACACCCTGTATATTATTTAATTTTTTAAAATTGAAATTTCTTACTGATTTCTAAATAGTTTCCAATACATATCTATACCGGTTTTCGAGATAAAAATCATATAAAGCTGAAATTTTAGATGCAGTTTGAAAAAAACCTTGTATTTAACAGCTACTTAAATAAATTTATTATATCTTATACAGGGCGGTTTAAAATTAATGATATTGACGTGACATACAAAAAGGTCAAAACTTTATTTTTTTTAAATAGAACACCCTGTATATTACTTGAAATTTAATAGACAATTAAAATGCTTTAAAGTTGATACTGCATAATGGTATATCTTAACTCGTCAGCTTTTCGAAATAATCGAAATAATTATTAAAAATCACATAATTTGCATTAGTTAGCCATGGAACGCTATGTGATTTGACAATTGCTCAATTATTCACTGTATTTAACAGACGTCAAAGTTTTAAGATTGTGATTGACTACTTAATACTTATTCAAAACAAATTACAGAATTACAAAGTTAAATTTTTTTTAAATCTGCCGCTTCATGAAAAAGAGAAAGAAGTAAACTAAAGTAGAAGTATACATCTTTCTTTGTAAGTTGGTATATATTAATATTAATGTTTAAAAAATAATACAACAACAATTTTCTCTCAATTATAATTGTATAAGTTCAAATGATTATTGAAAGAAACTCAATTCGTGACAGATTTAAGTGTGTCCACTGATTGAGTGCACGTAAGATGTAAATGATAAAAAAGTTTTGAGTTAAAACCCGAAGTACTTCACGTATTGTGTGCTTGTCAATACCACAGAAGAGCTCTCGCTCTACGAAGGGAGTGCCCCTCCTCCCCCAATCTTGGCCAGGGCATCCGCCTGCTCGCTACCAAAAATCTCAAAATGTCCAAGGACCTAGGCTTGGGTTACCTTATCGCATGTCTCAAGTTCATTCAGTTTTTTTACAAGTTCTCGCCATTTTTGAGCTGATGACACAATTGCTCAGCGCTGAGATGACCGCCTGACTATCGGATGTAATATTTATATTCTGTCAACATCTCCCATCCAGGTTAAAATGCACGCGTCGTTCTATTGCGTGTACTTCCATCTGAAAGATACTATTGTGCTTGCCTATGGGCTCGTAGTATCTGGTGCGTTGCCCAAATAACCCCTTACCGGTACCCTAAGCCGTTCTTAATCTGTAAACCAGCAAATCTGTCCGTCTGGCATTGAGAAGAAAGTTCTCCCGGCCGCTCAATCCTCTTTGTTGCTTACTACCGCTCGGAAGTTAGTGTCCAAGTGATTGAGTCTGGGACCGCCATTTTTTTCTAGTTTTTTGAGGCGCAGTAAGACTAGCCTGGCCTCCCTCTCAATGACAAGATGAAGCGCGGTTAACCCCAAAAGATGATGAATGCCTGTTGTGGGGCAGGTGTGCATGATGGATATACACGCGAGTCTCTGCACGCTTTCGAGTCTCTTCCTGGCGGTAAGCTCAGAGAGTTTTTGCCACCAGATGACCTCACCATACCTAATAATGAGGTGAATTATGGTGCAATACATCCATTCCACTATTTCAGGCTTGCAACCTCATTTTTTGCTTCCGAGTTTGGTGCAAATTAAATGTGCCCTGGTGGTATTGTTGATATCATTCACCAGGTGTTCGTTCCAGTTTAGTATCGTATTTAGTGTGATGACTACGTATTTGACGGAGTTATTGACTCAGACGACCATACCACCAATCTGTATTGGCTTCCGCCTACTATGATTCTGCGGGTGAAGGTTACCGTACACACTTGTTGAATACTATGTATAGCAAATCAGTATAACTGTACTAATTTATATCCAGAGAACCTTTCTTACAATAAATATTATCTCCAATTTGTTTGAGTTCTACAATGGCTTCGTGTCACATTCGATTTAAAATTGTGATTCATATTCAAAAATAGCTGAAGATAGGTATAGAGAATAATGTATAAAGTCAACTTAAAATTTAACGGAATATTTAAAAATGTAAAAATATACTGTGTGTTTTATTTGAAAAAACAAAGTTGATGGAAGTGCTAACAACGTTTTTTCAGATAGAGCTTATTTTGCAACTTTTAATAAAGAAAGCGACTCTGGGTAACCTGAAAAATCTCAGTAGACACAAAGTTTACAAAAAAAATAAGTAAATAGATATTAAAATTGGTGGACAAAGAAAGGCCAAAAATTACACAAAACTGTGTACCTATCAGTATCAGTTCTCTTCTGATAGTTATTGAAACACGTCTGCAGTTTTTGTATTATTAATATTTGTGCAAACGTTAAAATTTAATATTGCACCAATTACGTTATATTTAAAAAAAAATAAAATTATAATGTGAAATAGTTAAGTTCGGAGTAATACTTTTGGAATAAGAAAAAGATACAAAAACTCATGTTTTACACAAGTACGATTCATAAAATGAATATGTTATACTGATTAACATTTATATGTTAATTAGTATGACATATTCTTTCTGTATACTTAACACAAAAATAAAAGAGGAAAAACTAAAATGAACAGAACCATGAGTAATTGCTACAATTTTAAATGTGACATCAATCTGAGCTAGAAAAGGAGTTAATGTTGAGTGTAGCATTAAACAGCTATATGTAAAGTCCAATAACTTTGACCAACCCAAAAGAATTAGCTTGTCTAGAAAAAATAATACATACCGTTTGATAAAACAAGAAAAATGTAGTTGAGTATTTTACAATTTAAAAGAAATAAAAACTCGAGAAATACAAGGCACGCGATTTGTTTGAATTATTTTTAAATTCCATATAAATGCGCATAAAACCTTTCTTCAAGCTTTCAGGTATTATACATAACCTGATTCTTCTTTAAAAACAAAACTTCGTAAAATATTATGGATAATTTAATTTCACAAAGCGACAGTCCGATCTTACATTTTGCAAACATTTATACACGCTAAAAAAATAAATTAGAAATTTTATTTTCAAATTCAGTTTCTATGCATATTTAAAGACAAATAAAATCTAATCGGATTACGTGCGTATTGGTTTTATTACATATTTTAATGTACAGTCGATGTTGTCATGACGTGACCTAAATGATTAAAAAACCTTTAAACTGCTTAACATTTAAGTGTGTATTTTATAGTCACAAATGTTAGTGCGAGGTGTACTGTAATTAGAAAAGGGTCTTATAACATATAACTGTACAAAACGTATTTATAACCTTAAGGAAGTTTAAAAACGGGCCAAAACCCTTTGGTAAACGAGATGTAAATAAATGTTTCTCTGATTTTTCTTTACTGTTGCAAACAACAATTTTACCGTTTGTGTAGGACAGAGGTTGTGAGTATGTTATTTTAAACTAAGTTGATAAGTATATTTTATTTTGTTTGTGATTTAATGTATATTATGTCGAGAAAACAACAAAACAAATATTATTCTTTTTTTATTTTAAAATAAATGTACGAACAATGATGCAAAACAAAATTTTGTTTTGGCAAAAAATGGTTTTGTACAGAGTGATTCAGTAAGAGTGGCCATATCTCGGAAACTACTGGGTATAGAAATTCAGGAAAAAAATTTATGACCAAAGTAGGCTGGTAATTACTTTTAAGTTTTGCATTTCACCGTTAGAGGGCGCAATTAATAGTGGAAAACATAAAATTCATTTCCGAAAATTCTTACAATCAAGTATAAAATTAATAACATCATTGGAAAGTATGAAAAATTTCACAAGAGTTCTGTTTGAGCCTCATTAGAGGAAGTTCCTGAATGTCGATTTATTTAAATCGCAGCATCTTCTAAACTGATTTTCCGATTTTAGCAAACTCAGGCTCAGGCTCGGTGTTTCTCATTTTGTCACCAGAATTTAAACCGCACGGCATGCCGTGCGATTTTTTTAAGTTCATTATCTTCGTTCGTTTTAGTGTTACTGCCAAAAAATTATTCTTTACCTCTTGCGGTGAAATAACGAACGTAAAAACAATTTCCAGGATTTTTGTATGGCCACTTTACTCCTTTTTTTTTTCTTTTGCATAAAACTTGGTACAAATCAAATGCAATAGTACCCTCGACGAATCTACTTTCTAACTTCAGTTAGCATACATACGATTGTTTGGTCGCGTCTTAAATGAGACAAAAAAAATTTGAATTGAATTTTGAGCTTCTGGCGATTAACCATGCTTGGTTTGAAACTAAGTAAAGGGCTGTATGAGAGCAGGAGATACAAACAAATGTTATTAAAAAAAGTTGTTCAGAATAGAAAAACTGAGTAAACGTTAAAAATTTCAAAGTCCTGGTACTACTTTGATTTTTTTATTTTTTAATTGGTTTTTTTGAGGAAATATAAAATTAAAAAAAAATAAATTTGTTACAGAGCATTACATTCTATTTTAAACAGTTTTTTAAAGTAACATTTTTTTCGGATTTTCTCCAAAAATCCAATTAACAAATGAAAACATAAAAAAAATCAAAGTAGGTCCAGAACTTTGAAATTAAGTAACACATTTCTGTACAGACGACTCACCATTGACGGATTACAAAAATTTCCAAAAAATTATTTTGTAATTTATTTATGTTAAATGCGATTCTATGTACCTGGTAGTGTGGTTCATTTTTTCCGTTGCCACCGACGGGACTGTCAATGCTCACTAAAGTAGTGTGGCGGTGGCAGTTTTTGTTACTACAAACACTTGTATTTGAAGAAGTGTGAGAAATACATTAGTAGTGCCTGGAAAACAAAACTAACTAGATTTGGCAAGGTTTGGTGCACCGACGATTTTAAAAGTGCCAACTTTCGATTAAGCTATCGTTGAAATATCATTTGTTGGAATCATACTAACACAGCATAACCAAAATGACTACCTACACTGCAATGGGAAAACTATGATTTCCACTGTAACCGTTTAACCTAAAAACTCAGTCAAAATTATGTATTGTATGAGTTATGACGCCATTAGTTATTATATTAAATTAGTAGTTGCTGCATAATATACATTACAGTCGTTTTATTCCATATCCAGATGTAAACTGATACACTGACCGAAATTTCACCCAGAATGTCACAAACTGTTCATAATTTGCACTTGTCAAATTGCCAATTAAGTTCTAAAATGAATTGAACAATTGCAGTTGTATTGTTTTATTGCACACTGGATTTTTCAGATCCAATAATATCTAATATCAGTTACACCGATAGGTGGGAAACATACTAAACTACGGCTGCCGCAGTAAACAAATTGTCTTTTACCAAAGCTACACCGTACCAAGCACCTGAGCATGTACTTTCCATGCAAAAAAAACTGTGATTATTCTGACAATTATTTGGAGGATTGTATGGAAAAAGTGTTTAGTAGATCATTAAACAAACTGTCACTTGATGTTGATGTTCAACAGTGTGCATGATTTTTTTCGGAAACCAACCCTGAAAAAGTTATAGAGGTTTGAATATCTAATGTTAAGTCTATGTAAAATATTTTTATGAGAATAATAAAGTTTTAAGGAATTTTTTTCCTAAACACTTTAAACAATTACAATGATTTTCATGTGACCGGGGGTAAACGGGGTTGGTTGGTAGAACGTTAAAGTATATCTCATTTTCACTGATAATTAGCTATATCTTTTAAAATACCTTGTACAATATATTGATATGCTATATTCTTTAAAGATCTGAAATCTTTTTGAATATGGTATGTTCCATTTAAAAAACGTATGTTTATGCTGCCACAACTGTTTGGAACACCCTGTATAATCAAAAGTATTTTTAAAATGTGCACTCAGTAACTGTACTAAAAGTGAAACTTATATCTTTTATATTATCTAAGTTATCCTCCGATGTCAGAAGAAATATTTAATACTGAGAAAGTCGCTTAGAAACCTATCGTTAGCTCGGTATCGTAGAGTGGGCCGCAGAAAGGAAACGAAAAACTTCTAAAGCGAGATCGGGCGCTACCTACAGAGACCTAGTAATTATCTTTAAACAGTATGTGTTAAGACGGTAAAACAAACTTGTATAAGAAGGGTTAGAAAATATATTATGATGAGATTTACCATGGTAAGGCAAGACAACAATAAATTTAAATTAACGAGAGGTGCAACAGTATACAGATGATAACAGTTAATACATCAATCACAGTTTAAATAGATAATAAACGCCACAAATTTATGTAAACGTCTAAAGTAAAAACTAAATGACCACACTTAGTGACGCACAATATACAAACAAGTTAATATAAATTAGAAATATTTCACCCAAATCAAACGGTCTGACTTTGTGTATCATGCATTCATTAAACTTTTAAATTAGTAATACAAAAATAAGACAATGAATCGTCGACTACAAAGGCCTTTGAGTTCACAAATAATATACCCGATGTTTTTTTTTGGTATTCTTAACAGTAAATTATCAATAATAGCTTCTCAACTAATTCTTGTGCCTTCTTTAGCAGTTTGGCTTAGAGGATGGGTCATCAATCCACAACCATGTTCTTTATATTTACCCAGTTTCGACCGATGAGTCTGGTCTTTATCGAGGCATTTAAGGTAAAGGTAAAAATTGATGACAGCTTTTATCAGAAAATCCAGTAAGCATCTACGTTAAAAATTATACTAAATCTAAGTGATATAAGAACAATTAATATATTAACAAAAATAATAACCACATGATAAAATTACAAACTTTCCATTCGGACAAACTAACATTTAATGACGTTATTTTTGTTAATTTATTAATTATTTTTATAAGTGGATTTTTTGATAAGAGCTGTCATCAGTATTTACCATTAACTCTACATGCCTTGATAAAGACTGGAGTCATTGGTCGAATTGTCGGCAAATAATAAGAACATAGTTGTAGATTGATGAACCATCGTACAAGCAAAAATCCTATAGTAAGTCCACAAATTAATTGGGAAGCCATTATGTATTTGGTATGTTAAAAGGTAAATCGTAACACAAATAACGTTTCATACATGCATAAAAACCGCGTTAAGAAGATAACAGTAATCTTACCGTACAATTAAAAAAAGCCAAAACTTAAATTTTAAAATTATCTGCTGCATATCGGTGGCAGCTTTATAAAAACGATTGTGTATTGAACTAATAATTGATTCTGACATTGGATAGTCTTCTTTGTAATGACCCAGGTATGGGTGTCGAGGAACGCACCAGGTCAAACATCTATACAGCATACAGCTTAATGTAAAATGTATTCAAGTAGCAGCGTTGCAGTTGAAGTTGAACAAATATAACCACTCTTCTACAAAAAAAATCAAAAAAGAAGTCATTTTAAATCATCTAGGTAGAAGGTCTAAAAATTTACAAAATGGCCATATAGTCACATGCGAGTTTTGAATTGCTAATCACTTACGGCGTTTAGGAAACGTTACAGAAGTAATAAATCCTCCAAAATTTGTGGTCTAAACTCATGAAGATATATCTGACAACAAATAATAATCAGAAGAAACGATTTAATTACCTAAAGGAGCTTGCTGCCGTACGTCTGTACAGGCGACTCTTTGACAAGAAAATAACGACCTTTATTCAGTATTAGTAAAACTATTTTCAAAGTTGTTAAATGTAAGTTTGGTTGCTACTGGCAAACAACGCTAGAATTAGCAGAAAATGTAAAAATTAATTTGATATCAAAACGTAATGCATTTGTCCCTTTCGTGAGGAAAATCCAGTTCCAGCTAATTACTAGGTAATCAATCAAAACAAAACTAAAACAACATAAACACTACAGATTCATTTAAAAAGGAACGGTTACAAATATCAGCGATGTAACGAAACAAAACCGAAATTTAGGAATCGAAACAATATTGATAGTCTAAGCAATGGGTACAAAAAAGGAGTTGTCTTCGCAAAAGATTAGAAGGAATTTGCGACCTTGGTGGCTTGTCCTTCCAGGAGCGGGGGGATAAAAACTTTGCTTTGCGACGATTTTCGGAAAATATTGCTGTTGTGGTAAGTGCTATTGAAAAAAATTCACACAAAATATGTAGAGAACAAAATTGTGTACAATTTTGGGTACTTAATATTTTTGTCTGCGGCGAATACTTTCTGCTCTACGGGGCGTGAAATTTGATGGGTTGATTTGTAATTTTTAACAAAATCATAATTTTATTGCTGATTAAGACGAATATCTCTATCAAACAATTCTGTAATATTTTCTTTTGAAATGTAATGTTTTGCGAGACTGCAGATGTCCGATTTGATACATTTGGTCTTATATGATAAAATATATGACATATTCCGATATGAGAGTTTTTTAAATATTATTATCTACGGTCAATATTTTCTTATTATTTTTGATCTAGGCGCCAAATTTGTTAGTTCATTTTTTTATGACAGAGGAAAATATAATTTTCAACTCGTTACCACACCACCTTTGAGGTAGGTTTTTTTTTACAGTGGTATCCCTAAGAGGTCTAATTCACGGTTGATATCGGGGTTTATTTAATTTTCAGTCGCTTGCGACGTTGCAAAGCTGACACGGCTTTCTTGTTATCATCCTCAGAATCGGCAAACTAGGCGTTATCTGTTTAGTTCTCATCGTCCTGCTCAACGTCATCTTCTAAGGCAATCTGGTAGGGAATATTTTTGCAGGATGTCCCAGTACAGTGTAAAAGGCGTGCACAAATAATATATTTTTTACAACAGCATCGCTATATTGCAAACTGTGAGGCGAATAGAACACACCCTTTTTGTTCCCTCTCCCTGGCTTGCAGAAATAAATATTTGGGATCTCTCTGGCTTTAGCAGTCAACAACATTAGCAAATCTATGTAAGTTATATGGCAGTCTGCACAATTAATGAATTTGCCCCTTCGGCCGACTGTTTAACCGTGTAGTTATATGTTTCCAACTTTTTGTGGAGCAATGCTATAAGGCGCTTTTTATTAAAGCGGTTCGATAAAAATTTTTCTCGCGACACAGTAGGAATCATGGATTCATCAAAAAGTGTTTCTTAGTGCGGCAGTTTCTTTCAGCAGATTTCATACTTGTTTCTGTCCCACTTTCTGTTATCCGTCAAAAACAAAAATTGCATTCGGCCCATAATGCCTTAAAATATAGTAAATGTAATTAACATAAATCATTGCAAATCAATTGTGACGAGCCCACACACCTTACTGCGCAACTTGTTTTCTGATGTAGATGTCGTTGAAATGTCATGGCGACCACTAGGTGTTGGAGCAGTAACGGCTCAAACACAAAATTCTGTGGCCTAAGGCAAAATTATTTGTATGAGAAGTCGTTTATTTTATAGCGATTTCAGTTTTTAGTGTGTCTCACTTTTTTATGTATCGTTTTTGTACTCATAGCCTAAGATTACTGATTTCCCGATTATTCTCGATGAACGGGAAGTTCCATTTTACGCTCTGCGGTGTTTTTAGTTTCCGAGGGAATAGGAAAATTTTGGTTAGGTTGGTATTAGTTGACAACGCAAAGCAAATTATCAAGCAATCGGCTTGACAGTGCTACCAACTCAAATTTCTTGTAAACACAAAAAACTAAGCGGCTGAGAATTCATTTATTTATGAATTATTACTACAGTTACTCGTTACAAAAATAATATACATAACTTTTTCGAGAAGAAATTTCCCGAAATCGTTAGGTAAATAACTATTTTATAATGATAAATTGATGTCTTTTACTGTATTATTTATTTATTGGGAATGTCCAGATAGTGATAACGTCTCCCAATGTCGTTTTTATATTTTTTACACAAAATTCACTAATCAGTTATACAATTCTTTTCAAATTACTCTAAAACTCTTGCATTTCGGCACTGACCTTTACACCAATAGCGGTTTTGATTTACCTGCACTGGCACGGAGCGAGTGCAAAAATGGCCGTTTCACAAAAAAAAGCACCGATTAATTCTACCTCAATGTCAAGTATTCACAAAAATAATAAATTTGGCGCCTAGATTAACAATAATAATGAAATATTGATCGTAGATAATGAAATGATAATTAAAGACGCTCATATCGAAGTATGTAGCGGCACGCTTCAGGAAATCAATCTTTTATTACATACGAATAAATGTATCATATCGGACAACTGCAGACTAACAAAACATTACGCTTTAAAAAAAATATGTTACAGAATTGTTTGATAGCGATATTCGCAATTAAATTTTGGTTTTGATGAAAATTTCAAATCAAGCCCCAACTTTAACGCACCCTAGAACGGAAAGTATTGGTTGTAGACAAAAAATGCAAGGACCCAAAATTGTGCACAATTTTGTTTTCTACATGTTTTATTTGAATTTTTTTTAGCACTTACCACACCAACGCTATTTTCCGAAAACCGTCGCGACCCAGAGTTTTCACCCCCCACCCCTCGAGGACAAGCCCCCGAGGTCGCAAACTCGGGTGTACTATCAGCGGATCTATCTCTATCCTACAAATTTCTTCAGACCTTTTGCGAATAGAAATTCCCCATTGCCTAGACTATGAAACAAAATAAGCACTACAGTTTTGTTTAAAATAAAAAATCATCACAAATGTTATGCAACAAGATCATTGAAACTGTGCTTGACAATTATCACCTAGGTTAAACTTAGGATAACATGATATTCGTGTTACAAAATTGTTTCAAAATAAGATTGATTTTGTGTTTACTGGGTAGACATATTTATATATTTTAATTTTATATTCATATAAAAATTAACGTTAACAACAAAATAAAGAAACATATAAACATATTGCATAACCTTCTAGATTACGGAACACGTAAACACGTTTAAAGTCCGTTCAGTCTCATCTGGCGGTTATAGGATTATAGTGTAGGACGTTCGTTTTTGTGTTCATTGTTATAAATCACGCCCTTAAAATACTTTCCATTCTATGCTATAGAAAAGAGAAACAAAGATAGTTATACACTGTCTCAGAGGTAGTGCGTGCTATTCTTGACAGTGTATTCAAACTTGATTTTTAATAACTAGGATAGAGTCCAATTTTGAATGACCGACGAATTGTCTACATCTTACAAATAATCCAGAAGTTCTCAAAATTCTACTCGATTTTTTATTTAAGTATTATTATATCCTTACACAGAGAAAAGTATTTGTTTTAATATTTCTGCCTGCAATAAAAAAATGCACTGTAAACAGTATAATATATATTAGGAATATTTGTGAGCAAACCAATTAAAAAAATGTGAAACGTACAAAAACATATGAAATAAATTTATATATAAAAACGAATTCTAAAACGTAATACAATAAAATTACTGGATCGTTTTCCAATATTTCAATGCGGTGTGACAGTAATTGCTGTTTTAAAATAGAATATAAATAATAATAAATAAAGAAATTATACATCCTCATCCGAGTCACTTAAATTATCAAAAATGTCTTCGTCTTCACTATCTTCACCGTTGACCGTAAAAATCAGAGGTCGTACTCCAGGTATCAGCGGTTTTTTTATTCAGGGCCTCATTCCAAGTACTTAGAACGTGTTCTTCTCTTCCAGATGTAGCTCCAATACATTTGTCATAATATTCCTTACAAATGCCCCATACCAATTCAATTGGATTGAAGTGGCAATGATACGGGGCAAACGTAGGACTTCGTGACCATAAAACAAAGCTAAATTGTCGATGACGTATTTATTACCATCTTCGGTTGCATTTTTTTTAACTATTTCAAGTAATTCGGCTTTCAACATAGAATACTCAAATTCTATATTCTTACTAAGCAACCAATCAATAATCTGGTTTTTATTCCAGGAAGTCGAGGGTTTTTGGTCAGTTTTTCTAGAATGGTAGCTTGCATTATCTAAAATAATGATAGACGGTTTTTCTAGTCGCCACAGTACAGATTCTTCAAACCATTTTTCAAATAACTCAGAATTCATGTTATCGTGGTAATCGTAGGATTTATTTTGTGTGCCAAAAATTAAACTGCTTCCCTCAACAAATCCATTTATATTACCCGCGTGAACAATTACGTAACGTTTACCATTTGATGTCTTAGCTGGTTGTTGTAAACTCTTCGAACTTGCGTCCTGCCAACTACGTTTACTAAACACCCATGTTTCATCCAAAAAAACAAACTGCTTTGAATTTTTAGAGTTGACATTTTTAAATATTTTCTTAAAAGACGTTCCTCATGGACACAACATGACTTTGTTCACATAAACCGAGTCTATGGTTTGTTTTCTTAAATCGGAAACCCATATGCTTTAGTAAATAAGATAAACTAGTTCTTTTTATTTCACAAACACTTTTCGTCTTGATTAAAGCCAATAGAGAATCTAAGGAAACGTGTTCTTTTTACGTTACATTTCGTAAATTAACTCACGAATAGTTTGTTTTTACTATCTGGTAGATCGATAGAACGGATTTTATTTATCTTCCTTTTTACTGGTTCTAAATCAACACATTCATTTCTTAGATTGCACAGTCTTTGTACGGTTCTGAGTGAAATTTGTAACGAGTCCGCTGTTCTTTGCTGAACTGCAAATACAGATAGTAGAGGACCACCGCTTTGTTTTTCTTCAGAAAAATAGTCAAACACGTTTAGCACTAACTCACGGCATTGTTTTGTCAACTTCTTTGGCATCTTGCAAAATTTTGAATTAAATCAACCGCACTTGTATAAGTTACACCAACAACTAACAATTAACAATAAATAATAATAACAAGAATAATCACAGCAATCGATACTTAATTACTAGAATGACATTATTATAATTACACCTATTAATGTTATGGAATTTCAAAATAAAGAGTACTTTCACTATATAATTAAAACTATTAATGTCACGTGACAACAAATATCTCAGTAATTACTCCTTAGAAATAAGAAAGTCTATGTAGGTGATGTACCCTTTTGGCTGGATGGATTAGGCCCAAAAATTAATCAGATCTGGGCATTTATAAATAACATCTACATGCCAAGTTTCATGAAAATCGGACTTGTGGTTTAGCCGGAATCTTGTTTACATACGTGCGGACGGCCGGTCGGCATAAAAACAAAATTTTTTTTTGCTTCTTTGTAACATACTAACTCTACTTCGTCGGAAAAAGTGAAAAAAAAGAGGGGTTAAAATTTTCGGTTTAGAAATCGTCGCATAACTTCCCATCGTATACTATGATGTGGAGTAAAAATCGAGTAGAATTTTGAGAACTTCTGGATTATTTGTAAGATGTAGACAATTCGTCGGTCATTCAAAATTGGACTCTATTACCTAGTTATTAAAAATCAAGTTTGAATACACTGTCAAGAATAGCACGCACTACCTCTGAGACAGTGTATAACTATCTTTGTTTCTCTTTTCTATAGCATAGAATGGAAAGTATTTTAAGGGCGTGATTTATAACAATGAACACAAAAAACGAACGTCCTACACTATAATCCTATAACCGCCAGATGAGACTGAACGGACTATATAAGGTTTGTTCGAATTTAGTTAAATAAAATTACTGAAAAATTTAGTAAATCAAATTGTAAGCAAATATCGAATTAAATGAGTATCCCAATTATAGCGAGTATCTCAGAAGACTTTTCTACTGCCTAATTATTGTAGGAACGAAATATAAACAAAATTGTTGATATTAAAACTGTTGGGAAGTTAACGCAACGTAATCGTGGATAAAAAATTTGGATAGCTGGATAACTAACCCTTGTAACGTAATGAAAACATTTATATTTTCAAACAAAAACATTTTTTCATTTTTGTGAAAAATTAAATGCTTTAAAATTTGCAAGCCCATCTCAATTTTACTGTATCTTAAAGAGGAAATAAATAAAGTAACAATTAATGTAAATTAATTGATTGATTAATTGCATTAAATGCGTGTTTGTAATTAAAATGCATCAACGAACCCGCCAATGACAAATACGTCATTATAAATTGTAGATTCTATAACCAAATCTTGAATTTTTTACGAAAAAAAAATATAGTGGCCTTAATATGTTTGATGTTATCTAACAAAATTTATAGAAAAAAAGCGTCAAGGATATTCAAAAATATAAATGCCTGCCAAAGTAAATTTTATACAAAATCTAACTTCACGCAGGAATCAAACACACTAAAGTATTGATTTTAAGATAAGACACAAATTTTATAAATCCATAAATTAAACATTGACTTTTCTACTTTGCTATCTCAAACACCAAATAAATACATGCAAATTCAGAAAATACACAAAAGTCTAAAACCTACAAACACCCATTTGTTTTTTGAATTAAATCGATGCTTAAAGTTGACAAAAAAAGTCTTTTGAAATATTAGGGTCTCATCCGAACTTAAAACAATATCATGAATGCTTGAAATTGGCATTTATTACTGATGATATTTAATTCGTTTAACTGTAATCTTGTGAAAGTTCGTTAAATCAAAATCCGATTAGGTCCTTCCTAAAATTAAACAAGATTTGACAAAATAATGATGAATTTGTGAATGCAATATTACAATTATTCTTATAATCTGTAGTGTGTAATAAAATTTTACATGTATCTGCTAGGGAAGTAATTAAAATTTCAATTAAGGTGAGTTATGAATATTAATGTCACGTACTATTTATTTACTTCTGCTATCCTGAAAAGTCATGATGTCTTTATAATCAAATGCGAGAATTTGCATTTAAACAAACTATTTTTTTGAAAATAGAATGACATCACATATATTAAGATTAACAAACGTTAGAAAAACCAATGAGAAACAAAATTAGAAATAATTACAACCTAAGTATGAAAATACCTATTTACATTCTGCTAGGGAACAAGAAAATTAATTTAATGTTAATTATTAGATTGAATTAAGTACTTTTTAAGCACAATTGGGTTAATTAATTCTAAAAATAAAGTTATTAGGAAGTTACGTGATAACTAATATTTGTTTTAATGGAACGTGAGATTAAAAAAATATTTTATGTTGTTTTGGGTGCGAATAAGAGCAACACCACAATGAAATAAATATGAAAATTTTAATTTTTACGGTAGAGTATTTTCAATTTATATTATAAAATTTTTTTTTAATTAAAGGGTAATTAAAATACATAAAAATCTAATTTGACTCAAAATAGACAAAATTATGAGTTGACAATAAACAACGTTTTTCATCAATATTTCAAAAAATTTCATTAAAGGTTTAAATAACTGTATTCTTTTGTTTTAATTATTGCTAACAAAAATTTAATCAAAATGCCGGTTAACGTGCCTTCAAAACGCAGTGTATGATCTGTGAGGCGTCCATTTGGACCTACTTTTATGTTAGTGTTAAACACCTCTACAAATGTATGTACCTTGTTTTTTATGAGTTTAATAGTCGTTCTTAATGGCCCTCCGTTTAACCACGAAGCTTTCTTAAAGTATCTTAAGGTATTGCGTAACATTTGTCGTAGCTTTTAAGACACACACAGTCGTATTTTTATGTAAATAACTATATTCCCGTTGGTCGAGCGGGGAGCCACAATTGCTTTAATGTAGGTCTATTTGCCCAGCGATTACTTTTATTTTCTTCATAGCAATTCAAGACCAAAATCCCTAGACCATCTGCTTTATGTCTTCATAGTTTTTAGTGTTATTATGAGTTGTCGATATTTTTGTTTAATTATATTTTAATGTTCCTGTTCCACTTCAGTACCACTACCTTGTTGTTCATCGCAGTTATGTTTTAGTTCAATGCGTTATACCAACATATTTCTTTAGTTTTGTATTGTCTACCAGTTCTATGTCTACTTGCGCCTTGCGTATGCTGTATTGTCTAACAAAGAAGTGTTGCTTGGTTGACTGTTTTTTCGTTGTTCAGACTGCAGAATTTCCCCAGAAATTTGGTTGTTTTCATGTGTTGCTTTTTTATGCCAACAGAAATTTGATTGTTTTAACTTAATTTTATCTGTTCCAAATATTTTATTATGGGCCGAATGTATCGATAGTTGCTCAAAATTTCCTCGTACACTATTCGTTGAATGATAACTGACAGAACTATGTCATTTTTTATAACTACTAGGTGGTTCTCTGTAAACTACTGAACGCAAGTTTAGCGTTTAGTTCTCCTTTGGAAAAACTTCACTCAAGAAATATAGCATTTAAGATAAAGCAGCTTTTCCCATACTTGAAAACATAGATCCTATCCCACCTGTCGTTTATTATTATGAAGACGTGTTTTTTTTTTGGTTTTTGGATAACTTTGGTTGTTAAGGCATATTGCAGCTTTTTTATTTAATGTTAACATTAATTATTTGGCTATTTTAGTGTTTGTTTCTCTTGTAATAATTTTCTACCGTGACTGTAACACAAAATTTTGTTACAGGAGATTAAAATATCAAATCGGTTTAAGCACTATTTAATTAGTTACATAAATATAAATATATCAATAGCAATTCTCGTTTTTATATTTCACAAATACATATACAGGGTATCCCAACGAAAACTTGACCCCTCTATAATGTGAAAACTATAAAGTATTTCGAAATTCGCTGAGACACGTCGATTTTTGTTCTTGAGGGGAGCCTTTTAGACAGTCAAGCCAACTCGATATGTTCATCCCCCTAATGCCTAGCCTTCGTTTTTATAAATCGGTTGAGATTTGACTGAATTATTGGTACAAACGAAAAGTTGACAAACCCAAATACTCGCCACTAAACAGTTTTTTATCGGCTACACACGACCACTTTGCTTACATATTTTTATTGAAATGTCTATTAGTTTACAAAAAAAGTCAGAAATGAAAGAAAAAAGCTGAAGCAAATAATAGTCAGATTTATTTGATGAATTGCTCAAAATGACCCCCGTTAACTTGCCAACAATAATACAGTCTGTTTTCAAATTCTTGTCAAACATTATTGAAGACATCCGCAGTTATTAATTGGCATTCTTCTACAATTCTCTGACGTAACACTTGTAATTTTAAATGGCCCCACAAAAAAAAGTCTTAAGGGGATAGATCCGGAGATCTTGGTGGCCATTCGACGGGACCTCTTCTGCCAATCCAATGTCCCGGGAAATGGTTATTCAGAAATTGTCGCGCAGCCACAGTATAATGCGGGGGGGCGCACCATCTTGTTGGAAGGTTATTTCATTTTCTAGTAAATTGTCGTCACTTTCTAAAATCTCTGTTATCTTAGGATCAATTGTATCTTCTAATAATTCTAGATAAATGTTTCTATTGAGATTACCTTAAATGAAAAATGGTCCAACAATATGGTCGCCCAAAATTCTAGCCCAAACATTTAATTTTTGAGGAGTCTGAGTATGAAATTCCCCTAATTAAATGAGGATTAACATCATTCCAATAACGACAATTGTGTCTATTTACTTCGCCATTCAACATAAATGTACATGTATTGTAGAGAAAATTTGGATTCTGTATAAGTTGTTCACTAAAGTATTCGAAAATTCGTTACGGCGATCAAGGTCATCTTCATGTAATAACGAACCAGCATCATCTTAAATGGATGAAACTTGTAATTTTCCAAAATTCGATGAACACTGGAACGGGATACGCCAAGCTTAAGATACAGTTGTAATCGATTGCTTATTGTTCATCTGTACATGACCCAAAACTGCCACTTCAAGTGCTTCATTTCGAACTGGACCAAGTACTTCCCGTTTCTTGTTTAAAAGCGAACTCGTTGCAACGAACTTGTTAATCAGTTGTTTAACGTACTAGGGGTTTACATTTTTTTCAGGATGATTTCCGTTAAAAATTCGTGCTGCAGTTTTAGCTGCCAATCATTATTTCGATAATAATTTGCAACAATTTCTTATCTTTCGGCGACTAAATAAACCATTTTTTAAAACACGTTAAAACTTTCCAAGAAATCAAGCTGAAATTAACGATTTTTTGATCACAAGCAAAAACGGCGACTTTGGTGACAGTGTTTTTGTTATTCAGAGAAGATCTGATTTTCTATAGACTTATTATAAACAAAAAAAACAATTAGTATCTGACTTATTATTTGCTTCAGCTTTTTTGTCCTCTTTCTGATTTTTATTGTGAACTGATAGACACATCAACAAAAATAGGTAAATTGTGGTCGTGTGTAGTCGATAAAAAACTTATGATGTGGCGAGTATTCCCGTAAAGTACTACGCGTGGCGTTGGTTTGTCAACTATTCGTTTGTACCAATAATTCAGTCAAATCTCAACCGATTTCTAAAAACGAAGTGTCATTGTATTTGCAATGAAAGAGCTTTTAAATGATATGCCACAAGTGGGGTAGTGTCATTTGCAAATTTTTAAAGTTAGGGTTACTAGGCATTAGGGGGATGAACATATTGAGTTGGCTTGACTGTCAAAAGACTCCCTTAAGAACAAAATCAACGTGTCTCGGCGAATTTTGAAATATTTTTAGTTTTCACGTTATAGGGGGTCAAGTTTTCGTTGGGATACCCTGTATACATAAATTTGCTACCGAGCGAGACGGGTTCTTATCCTTTCTTGAGCGACGAACTTAACCAGCTAGCTTTGACTAAGAACACAGAGCGTGTAGTTTGTATGTAACAATAAGTAGATATTTTAGAAGCGCCACCTTAACTTATAAAGTAATTCATTAAAGTAGTCAAGGTTACTTTGATAACAACACAATCAAGAATGAATAAGACACCGTCGAGTACAAGTAAATTTGTCTAGCGACATAATGTTCTTTACCATTAAAAATATATAATTACCTTGTGATAAGCTACTTAAGCTATGATAACATACGTGTACCATTCATTAATGCGTCATTTGACTCGTTCGACAATAATAGTTCCAAGTTTATAGTTAATGAAAGGTGCTAGTACTAGTAAGTGGATTGTTAAAGCAAATGCGCTGGTGGCAAATTAAGTCTGCGATAAAGTTTTAAATAAAAACCCCTTCCATTGTTAAGACGAGACGACAAAATCGGGAACTCCGAACAGCATCGGTTTTTTTTTTCAAATACCAATCCTCGAGCCCCGCAATGGTCAAGAAATTAACCCTTCCAATTACGGCAGCATATGGCAATAACGGTTCCATAAAACAACCGACAAATCATGGACGTAACCAAATTCCAAGATACACCAAGAGTAATCTTAGAAATACGACAGGACAAAGAAACGGCAAGCGTTTATTGTAAACAACATCCAGTTTCATTTATAGTTATATTAGCTGTCTTGCCGCGCTTCGCTACGGTAAATTAAAGAATTGTCAGCAGTACATTTCGACCTCCTCAGAAACATGCACACCACTGTGCGACGAAAAACGTCTAAATAAAGTGGTAAATTTCGCGTTTTTGTTATATTTCAACAATTTTATAACATATTTATTCACCTTTTAAACCGGTAAAATTACATAATGTTATAATATTTATAGAATACTATAATGTATGTACGTTAAGTAAACAATACTATTACTTCTTCTTATTTACACCGGTAGGCAAGATATCTATAGAACGCTTTCAGGAGACTCGTCAGTTTCTCCCGTCAGTAACGTTGGCGGAACGTTGGCGGGCTTGGGTAGGAAGCGCTCCCATTTGCCTGGACTGGCGGGCCGGCTGTTACTATGCGGACCGTGAGCCAAACACTGGTAGAATATTCTTTTCCATCTTATATGTTATTTACATTTGAATGATTATGATATCAGCTTACAAATAAAGCATTGAGATTCATTTTTGCATTTGTTACTGGTTATCGATAAATTCAAAGACCACTCAGTCGGCCGGTAAAGTAATGGCGACTGTTTTCTGGAATACGAAAAGCATAATTCATATTGACTATTTAGAAAAAGGAAAAACAATCACTGGCGCGTACTACGCAGCATTATTGGACCGTTTCGATGCCGAATTGCGCCAATAACGCACAGGTTTGGCACGTAAAAAAGTGCTATTTCACCAAGACAACGCACCGGCGCACAAGTTGGCATTCGCCATGGCAAAACTACACGAATTGGGCTACGAATTGGTCGACCACTGACCGTATTCCCTAGATCTTGCAACCATCAATTTATTCCTGTTTCCAAACTTAAAAAAATATCTTGGTGGACGCCGTTTTGCATCGAACAATGAAGTCATCGCTGAACTTTGCACTATTTTGAAGAGTTCAAGAAAACGTACTATTCGGATGGGATGAAAAAATTAGAAAATTGTCTTACTAAGTGGATCGAGCTGAAATGAGATTATGTTGAGAAATAAATCGTTTTAAACCTAAAAAATGTGTTTTTTCTACTTAAAGGCAGATCATTTCCAAACTGCCCTCGTATTTCAATTAGTATTAGTACTCACTCAATGATTTAGTTGATTAGAGAGGTAATAATATTGTAATATTAAGAAAAAATGGCGCCAAAGTAAAAATTTACAATTGATGTACTATACTAGAACCTGACAAATGCATTTTTTGATGCAGAAATCACCTGTAGGAAGCAAAAAAAAATAACAAATAGTGCAAAGCCACTTTTATTTTTTGTTATTAGGCATTCAATGTTATGACGTTAATTGATGTTAAATTTGATATGATATGGTCCAAAGAGTCACCCTAAATTAGAATTTTTGAATAAACGCCAATTTCTTCAGATATCTTTAGAAAGACTGGTTTTGCTGGTCGAAACGTCGATACATTAAAGGAATGTGGGAAAATTTTAACTTAATAATAAGAATTATAAGAAGATTACTAACATTTCATTTTATAATTTTTATCCATTTCAATCAAATTTATGATTTTTAATGCATCAATTTTTTTGCACAAATATACTTTGTAGTATATTGATTGGTTTTCCTTTTAGATGACTTCAATACCAAGCAATTTAAAGGATTCCTAAGACAATTGAAAAATCCAATAACTTGTATGTTGTTTGTTATTGAACATTAAAGCTATCAAGAAATTACAATTGTTTTGTGTAATTAATGCAAATTAAAATTAGAAAAATTATAATAAAATTTATATTCCATTAACTCCTCTCTTATTATAAGTAATTAACAGTAATTAACTTGACCTAGGTCTATTGTGGGTCTAAGCGAATTACAACTATTGTTACAACCATATGCGATTCTGGAAAGATTCTTTCACGTTCTGATTGCATCAGTTTCTCGTAGAAATTTTGAAAAAAATTGACGTTGTTTTCAATTCATATAATGCGTGTCAAAGCGATGTGAACGGTAATGATGACACCGAAACGGGTTTAAAATAACCAAGTATTGCAAATACATAAAAATGTTGTTTTTGTCATGACTTGTGCTGCTATAAATAAATTTTATTAGAAATAGGATACAAAACAATTATTAAAATATGCTAAATATGCAAAAAATGAGATCCGGTTACTAATAAATTTCAAAATTTCGTTTCCTATTAATATCCTGAGTGTAAAAGTAACTTGAATTTGACCAAGATAATCCCTTAACTCATTTATTACTAACAAAACTTTTGCTTATATTTTGAAGGGAAAGTAGTGCTTGATGACTTTACTGGATTGTTCTATAATAGAATTGAAATAAGAATAAAGTGATGAATAGGATAGCAAACGCTTTCCTTGACGTCCAATGATTAAAATTTAATAAAAAAATAATTGGTATAATATGCTGAATATTCATAAAATACAAAAATTAAGAGATCCGGTTACTAATGAATTTAAAATTTTTGCTTTCTGCTAATTTCTTGTACGTAAATGTGACTTGAAGTTAATCGGCTTCTACTTGATTCTTATTTGAAAATTCTCTCTATATAAAAATCATATTACATCTTAAGTATAATAACTTTCTAACTTGAAATATTGATGATTTGCAATCTCCAAATAGTTTTATCGATGCTAGATAACTCTACTAGTTATAACAATAAAGTTGACGTTAACTTTACTAATAAAATATTTTAAACTAAAATATTATTCTATGAATGTTCAATCGAAGATTTTACATGTCAATGTGTTAAATTATTAATTATAAACATTCAAATCCAGAATTTTAGTTGAGCATATCGGTTTAATGAATTTGATGGGAATCGAAAACGCTTAATTATTTTAAGGCGTCTGATTTCTAAAATTTACCGAACTGAGTACTGTAATGATCCGATTACGATTGTAAACATACCCGATATAATATTAAACAAAATAATTTAATTTCATTCATTTCTTATCAATTTTCCAAAAGTGAAGTGAAATAAAAACTTAAATATTTTTATAAATCTAGTCTAATTTCGTTAAAGATATTTTCATTTTTGTTTATAAAGCTACTAAAGCTATTTATGACATGAACTTGTAACACAAAACAAATTTCTATAATTTAAAGATACTATTGATAAATTTGAATGTTAAAAAATTATGTGAAATTAATTTTACAACTACTATGAAAGACGTCGTAAATCGTAGTTGAAATGTTGATTTAGCAGTCAAAGCTATGAACCGTTTAATCGTTAAGGTTGAAAGTTGGTTGAATTTTTATCAAGATAAAACTTTTTTGTATATGATGACAACTTTATATTAAACTATGATATAACTTCTAAGTTATTCCTACTTCAAGATATAAATACGGTTTGTTTTGTATCAAACTAAAATTTTGATACATTAAAATTGAACTCAAAATTTTCATTTGGTCATGGTATATTTTACAAAATTACAAAATACAATTTTCTTAAAGCTTTTTTTGCAAAGAGTGCACTGTAAATTTTTCATATACAATTAGATACGGTCTAAGTTTTTACATTAAAACACAATATTTATCTACATAAAATTATTTAAGTTATTACTTTCTTATTGTCCTATCACAGAACAAACCGTATCATAAGACATTGACACAATAGTATTGTTAAAACAAAATTTTTTTCCGGGATTGGACCGTGTCGAAATGGTAACTGTAGATGCCAAAGTTTTACCACCCATCGTAGGGGGCTTCATCAGGGCGTGAAACTTAAAACAAACAAACGAGAGTTTAAGATGGATTACTAAAAGTCAAGTAATCTACTTGTCAATCAAGCCAGATTCTAGACTGTTGATTAGCAGCGCATTACGGTCGGAACAAAATCAATCGGTGTCTAGTTTTAAGCCCCAATTTAAATTGATTAAAGAAACTATTTATTGATTAGGCTATTAGTGAGCTACAAACTACTGTAGTAGATTTCTAAGGGGATTCTGCTCGTACTTTTTTTGAGCGTATTAGCTCGTTGTATTCATATTGAACGACGATTCTTTCTACCCATTACGGTTGATAGGAAAGAAGCACATTCTCATCACGATCTAGCTTTACTAATAAAGACTTTAAAAACTGACTTTAAAACAAAAATTAAAGGATTTAGACAATTGTCTTTTCCTTCTACGCTTCTTAGTTCAATTCCTAAACCTACTAGTTCAGTAAGGAAGGATCATCTTGTGACCTTCTGGTCGTTTCTAAGTTTATTTTTGGGTTTATTTGCGGTTATCGTTGGTTAATAGATAAATTTATGGCGTTTGTCTGCGTTTAAATTGAATAAAATTTTTTTTCGTCGTATAAAAATTTCACCGCTTTTGCGCGAAGTCGGTTTTTTGGGCTTCTTTACTTTATTTACATAGTTGATTTTAATTTTTAAGTGCCGGTTTGTAGAGTACGTTTTCGCCTTTCTATAACAGTTTTTACTTTTATTCTAACTTATCAGGTTTCTATGATATGGCCGTTTTCTAAAAATTTCAAACACAAAATGATATTACATTAATTTTCGATTGCAATCTTTTGAGTAAATTTTATCAGAGGTCCGTGCGTTATCGACATGTTAAGATTCGACATTTGAGTAAGGGTTACGCGGCTGTTGAGTCATCTTATCGAACGACTGAGAATTCTCGGCCAGTTGTCGAACATTTGAGTGCGATGAAGTAAATTACTAAGTATGCTTAGGCATGTTTCGCTCAGTGCAGTTATTTCTACATTTTTACATTCATCGTAACGTACAAGTATTGTTTTAGTGTTGGGGTATCTACCCAAAAGTTCGCTTAAATTGCGGTTTCTATTAACGCAAAATTTAGTTCGACAAGCACCCAGGTGCCACTTTGCAGAAAAGAATTTTGTATGATCTCTTCGACTTACGTTTTAGGCGTATAATATCTTAAAAAAAAATTTGTACGATTTCTTCGACATACGCTTTAAGCGTATATCTTAAAAAATTTTTGTACGATAGCCTTTGGGCTGTTGTAGTATTAAAAAGAATGTTACGATAAGAGTCCTTCTAACGATCCTTTTCCTCACGTATTGGGCGTCTTCGTAGAGCTGGTGCTTTATTGACTCCTCCCATTTTTATCTGGGGGCGTGTACCTTGACCTGGGGGCCTGCCGTATGCCGCATCTTCAGAGGAATCAGCAGGGGCAGGAAATCCAGTTAAGGTAGAAGAACTGTAATATTTATCCAGTGACGCGGATATTTTTTTTTAATTCCACCTTTGGTAAAAATTAAATGGATTAAGTTCCTGAACTAAAAACCAGAGTTATTCCGACATAACAATTGATTTATTTTTGTGTGTGGTCAGTCATGGAAATGACTTCGATACTAAGGACAAATAGGAATTGTGACGAGTTAAATGCGGTAATGCGGTTGTAAGTAATTTAAGTTTAATTACTTTTGTTAATCAATTCTTGCCACGTGGTAATAAGTAAATGATGTCGGATTTTTTTTTATTTTGTTAACGTTTCAAGTCTCTCGGAATATTTGTGAAATATTCTTTGTAACGTATGTAGGTCGCGATATTTTTTTTACTATTAGGTATCCCGGCGTTGTTATCGTCGGACTTATTGTACCTGTGTATTTTCTTTATAAATATTGTTGTGAATATAGTTTTCTTTTTAAGTCCGGTTTATTATTTACTTAACATTTATGTTCCTGTGTACATGTTCTCTACAGGTAGCTGCGGCGTACGCTTGGCGGACCTCTGAGGCGGTGTACGAGCAGGTGCCCCAAACTTCTCTGGTAGGTAAGGGCTCGAGAAGTTTCCTTTTTCCTTTTAAAATCCTTGGCTGGCGCCCATAAACAACCCTAATATCGACAAATATAATTTGAGCACCTGAGTTCTAAGCACCCCAAATGGAAATTCACTGAGCAACTTAACGAATCACGACTCGTCTCGCCTGAGCTAGTTACCCCTTTCATTTGTGTTACGCTTTGCATGTAATAATCTACCGCTACTCTCCTCGTCAAACACTAAACTTGATTTACGGTTTCTGTGTGTACTGACAAACACTTTTCTTTGGCTAAGAGTATAATTATATTAACAACTGTTTGCCACTGCTCCTAAAATTTTAGCAGGAAACTCATTTTTATATCAGGTAAACTGTCAATCTTTTAATTCTTGCCGACATATAGTTACGCTTCTGAAAGCTGAGTTTTTACCTCAAGAGTATGATGAACGGTTGTTAACAGAAATTAAAGCTAGAACAATAGGAAAGGGTATATGTGGCGACTATGCAAAGCCTATTTCAAAAACTTTCGGAAATGATTTATATATTTATTTATTCGTATGGCTCATTTTAAATATTGTATTGTAATGTAAGTGTTATGTATGGTGCCCCAGAAGATTAGTATAAACCTGTATAGTGTGGTGACGAAACATTGTGCAATTGTGGATTGGTTCGTTTTGGCAAAAAAATTGCTGCAGAGTTTAGGAAAACCACTAAAACCTAAACATTCTAACCCTTACCCACCTTACTTTCTAGAAAGTAAATCAGAACATAAAATATAACAGCACAGCAATTGCATGACGAAACCGTGTGCAATAGTGAATTGGTTCGTCTTGCCAAAGCATTTGCTTTAAGATTTAGGAAAACCACTAAAACCTAAACATGCCAACAATCATTGCTAAACACAGACAACTAAATATAATACAAGGCAGTTGAACTTTTTTTTACCAGTCAGCGTTTGCGTTTACTAACATTAAAACGTTTGTTCCTCTAATGGGATTGGGAAAACAAATCAAAGCTAATAAAATGGCCATAAAACATTACTCTCCTTCATGCAAAAATACTAACTTATTAGAACCTTCATTGGCGTACCATCTAGACTCAAACTCTTTTATATCTTTGTCAATGACTCATCCGATTTCCCATTTTTCAGGGTTTTCGTGTGCTGCTGATGCAGGTTTTTCTTGGTCATCTTCTTTCTCTCTTCTTATCTGTTGGACTAGCCATAAGTCTCCACAGTGTAGTCGCCTGCCTGCGCTTTATTGTTTTAGTAGCGGTGAACATGGTGTCACGCGCCATAACTGTCAGAAATGCAAACGTACGGAAAATTAATTTTAGGATCTACGGTCCGAGTCGTGGATTCTCGGTCTGTAATCTCGGATACTTTTTTCTTGGGTATAAATGAGTAAAATGTGTACTTCTTAACTACATTTTTGCTAGTGGCGTAAACGATAAACTTCCTTATTTGAAAGTGCAAGTATTTGGAAAAAAATTGTTAGGTTTGTTTGCATCAAAAACTATCTTAAGGGGTACAGGATGCATCTTTTGTTACCCTCAAATCTTTTATTGAAAATACTTTTAATAATGTTTCTACAACTTTTAGATGTACATCTTTAATTGAGCATAAGATCTGCAGATCGTCTCAAAAGCGGTTCTATCCGTTATCTCTTGTTCTTAAAAAAAAATTTGGAAATCAAAGCGGAATTATCAAAATCTATCTTGTGACTATACTCAGTATACTATTGGCGCGGAGTAATAAACCTGTCAGAATTATCGAATCTCCCGTATTGCATTGGCGTAGGTACCTGATACATTTGGAAAATCATATTTTTAGTAGGTAAATATATTATAATAGTAAAATCTACCTTGATATGAATTATTATGTGGTTATATGTTATTTATTTTATTTTGTATAGTAGATCACATTACAAATTTTACTTCTTACGTATTATATACCATTATTTTTGTATCTTGGTATAATACCCACATCTACGGCTATGATTCTCGTTTCGTCAGTACCTGGGCTGATGGCAACGTGTTTACACAGATTAAACTATTGTTCTCAGACCCTTGATGGGTCGATATGCTGCAAGAGCGGTACAATGATCGTATTTTGGTTAGAATGTATTGGTTTTTACTTAACCGTAGAAGTACCGCTTTCACAAGAAAATAAAGAATTATTTCAAGCAATTATGATCTATTACTCCGCGCCAATAGTATACAGACTATAGTATCGTAATGATGCTTAGACGCGGCAGATTTGGAATCGTGCTTTAACCTAACACAATGGTTATATTTCGAAATAGTGTACTAATTCATCAATGTACGCTAAACTACGTGAACAGGAAATACGGTGTATACCCTGAGAAGAAAACGTTAGAAACTTATCCATAAGAGAAAGTAAAATTTCTAAGATTTTATTAGAAGATATAAAAATATGTTTAATGCCGTTTTTTAAAAGAAGTTTACTTAATTAATCAGTAACCTTGTGAATGTAAGGTAAAAACTGGAATTGTTTTTGAAGTGCTAAAAGTAATTTATTTTAAATGTTGAGGACGAGGATGAGAGTGATCTTTAATAATTTTGTGGATAACTTGTTTGATATAACACTTTGCAATGAGATGGCGCACCTCCTAATTTAGATTGCCAAGTTAACATATAGAAAATGCTTGAAATACTAGAGATTCAACTCCACAACTTTTTTGGGCAGTATAATTGTGGGAACTCCGCCTGTAGAAATGAAGGTCGGACTGCTGTGGGAGTAGTTACCGCCTGTGCCAAACCAGGGTAAAAGGAGGAGAGGGAGGAGTAACAATCTTGTGAAAAAACCTGGGTTCAGCTGGCTCGGACTAATAACACCCAAAAAGAACTTGAAGCAGGTAATCGCAAAAACGGTTTATGAAACCGTTTTTTTAATCGATTTTTAAAATCGGTTTTGAAAGTCGATTAGTAAAACCGTTTCCTAAATCGATTTTTAAACGGTTTTCTAAAATCGATTTTAAAACCATTTGTTAAAATCGATTTTTGAACAATTATTTTAAAAGGATTTATATATAATTGTTTATCAAAATCTGCAGTAATAATTTTGTCATGAACTTTGATAATCAAGCTTAATAAAATATGGGTTTTTTTTATGAAAGCAATAATTAATATGCTATTTCTTATTTTAAATAGAAATCCCTATTTTTTTATTTGGTTCTATCTAATCCAATTTTGTAAAGACCTTTGCAAATAAGTCGTTTCAATTTAAATCCAGATACATTTAGTTTTAATATTTAAAATAATTCTATCCTTCGAGCAGCATACCTCTGAGTAGGTAATTAATATAGTATATTATAGTGGTTGCCCCAGTAATGTTAATATTGTGAATAATAATAAAGGTCTGTTAAAACAGTAATTATTTTTAACAAAATAATTTAAAATATTCCAGTTTGTGCGTATACGTATTTTATAAAACAATAAATATTTTTGAATTTGTTTAATTAATTGTAAAAACGTGGTTTGTTTATAAGTTTTTCTCGTTATTTATCTGACTTTGTAAAAAGGCTTCCTTTTACAGTTTTTCACGATTACCAAAACCGACCTTGTACCTGTACAAAGCAAGTGTTCTTTGTAGAATATACATAGTTAACAATAACGTACTTATTGTGTGTAAAACCCTGCAATTGTCGCCCTATTAGTTTATGAAAAATTGCGATTTAAATTTTTTAAAGCAATATATTCACTTGAAGCTGAATGCTCGCGTGGTCGTCCAATTATCAGAAATAAAAAAATTGTGAAGTGAAATAGAAAGGAACAAAACGTATATTTTTAATAAAATGATATTTGACACGCAAAAATGCATGTAAAATGACTGAAAATCACCGAGGGTGAGAAACGGTGGAGTAGTGGGTGTACCCGTCCGCTAGCGCCGTTTGAGGGGACTGTAATTTATATAAGCGCGCTGAGGACGCTTGCATATATTGCTTTAAAAAAATTAAATTGCAATTTTGCATAAACTAATTGCGCTACAATTGCAGGGTTTTGCACACACTAAGTACGTATCCATTACTTTTTATTTCCTGAATGATTTATGCTACATCTCAAAAAATGATGGATCTGGGAATTTAAAAATAAAAACACACTTTTTTTAATTTTTCTCGAAAATGTAACACCTGATCAAGTCGAATTGGTGCTGATTTTATTCGTATTTTTATTCTCTACAACTTTTCTTTTTACACCATTGATGTTGGCTGATTACTTTTCAGAAAAAAACCTTTTTTTGCATTTAATTCTTAATTAACAATATAATGACAATTAATTTTCGGTATAAAACATGAATATAAGGTACTTTATACTATTTACAATTGCATGGCACTTGCGGTATCCTACTATTAATTTTGTCAAAAATATATCTCTATTTACTGTACTACTAGAAAAAGCTTTTTCTACGACATTAAGTTTATTAAAATACGTTTGTTCTTGGTTACTTTTGTCATATCAATTTTTACAGTAAGTTGATACAACGAGTGGTTTCTGAGATACAACCGCTTACCTTATTTATTAATTTACCCACCCTGAATTTCAAATTGTTAGGTAGGTATATGGAAAGTTTTCACATACATCTAGAGAAGATGTCAAATTTGTTATTTTGCAATTACAAAAAAAATATCAACACCAAGGCACTCACACCAAAGTCTAATATTTTATCCTTACTATTGTATAATACAAAAATCCTACAAATACAAAGTAATTTTCTTAAAAGTTTTATGGAACATTCTTGAGTGGTGTATGCGTACAAAGCAATTTTACAACAATAAATTTTCTATTGCACAACGATATAACTAGATTTAAATTTTCCAGATCTTTCAATGGTTATTGAGAAATTCTCGGGCTCGTAAAGAACTTTCATAAATTTTTACGACCTTTTGTCAAATGATAAATTACGGAATAGATTCTCAAAATATTCCAATGTGTTTACTAAAAAATAGTTAATTACGTTCGTTAAAAACGTTTTAGTCACTTTTGCAAAATGTATGAAAACTTCGCTAATGTGTTTAATTTTACTGTTATGAGAGAAAATGCGAATTAATTATGCCACATTAAATACGGAATTTGATAGACCAATAAAGTTGTTTGCACAAACCATTTTTGCTAAGCAAGGATTTAACTGTAGTGAATCGCTTTTTTTTTGTTGCACGAAAAATTACAGTTTAAAACTTAAGTATGTTTGATATTAAAAACAAGTTACATCAAGTGAAGGCGTTGGGAAAAGCTGTAAAATTATATGAAGCATTTATACCTAGAGAGCTAATAAACTTGAAACAGCTATGCTGCAGTAAATATTCATATAAGCGAAGTTGAAGCACCTCTTTACAAAATTTACAACAAGTATTGACGGTTCGTTGAAAAATGTTTTCAAGTAGTATTTACAAAGTACACCTAAAAGTTATTATGAATAATTTAATCTATGTACTTTAGAAGTATTGAAATTACAGTTATTTCACCTCGATCATTATTTAGTAGGTAGTAAAAAAAGAATGATTTTAATGATGCAAAAAAAGGTCAGTTTTTGTCGACAATAAATTTTAAATCCTAAGCACGCGACTTGAATACAGTCAATAAAACAGACCAGCTTTGTTGTGCTGTTAGAATTACCAATTGGGGAGTTATTTAGGCGGCGCTTGCAATTGATTTACGTTGTATCTAACGTTAAATTACCGAAATAAAACAAGTTGACGTATTTTGATATTTAGGCGAATAATAAATTTTCTCGCTCGATGAACGTGATTCATGTAAGCGTAACTTCTGAAAAAAAGAAGGTACTTGTGTCAAGAACCGGACAATAAAGAAATATTTCTTTCGAGATAACCCGTCTCGGCCATTATTCTTGAGCTAAGTACTCAACAGATCCGCCTTCCTTCAATTAATTAAACGCTTCTGGCTATTTATACGCAATATGTTAATATCCCTTAAATGTATTTGCTTACGCTCGTGTTACATTTGACAAAAGCAAGGATTATCACTTAACCGTTCAAACTGAATAGGTGACAACGATGGAGAATTATTACGAGAGAGATAGAGTAAATACAGGTTAGTATATCTAAGGTGGTTAGTTTGTACATTTCAAACTTTATATAGGTTGTAATTAATTCATTTAGGACGGTGTATGAACCACATGCTGGCATTCAATTTCAATCTTGAATTATATAAAAGCTTCCTTTCAGTGCGCCACTGATTTATGGTTTGTATTTTAGAATATTTGGAAACCCACATTTGAATCTATTAATATCAGATACAATTTCATCAATTTTTAGGAGAAAAATTTCAAGGTTTACCTAAACACACACAAAACATAAATAGTAGGTATAAAGAGTAGACATCAAAAAGGCAAAATTTTTTATTATTTACATTTTCACAATATAAAATAAAATCTGCAAACAACATGTTTTAAAAGATGTGTTTCCTAAATTTGTTTGAGAAGTAAGAATAATTGGTTGTATTAAAGCGATACAATCAAGATGCGGTTCACTACAATGATACAGTTTAAGTTTGTACACAATGCAATTCATTACGATTATTACACAGCATCATTAGCCTTTTGTTAAACTGTGCTTGTGTAGTTTATTGTGTTAAGACTAATTTTGGGTGGTAAAAATTCTCGCAAATAAACTGGATTAAACAACAAAAGAAGAAAAACACAGAAAAAGACAAGATTTAGAACGCTGGAAATAAGAATACACATGACACGCTATCTGTGAAATTAAAAAAAAAGTGTCCAAGAAATTTTTGAAAAACAATTTTTGTAAATAATTCTACAGCCATTTAATAAAATAAGTTACGTTAAAAAACATTAATCACATTGACAATCATGTGAAAACTATTGCTTTGATTCTCTATATCACCGAACTACAAAAGTCAACGCATGAGTAGTTTTAAAAAAGAAAATTACATTTGTCGTTGGCTTAAAAACTACATCTGTTAACTATCTATCGATAATATTTTCTAGGTTTCCACATTTTTTTCCTTCTATTTTGGAATAGTAGATAACATTCTAGATCAATTTTCAATTGCAGAATAGTTGTATTCTAAAACACCTTACGGTAATATTCTCGCTCTTGTTACGGAATTAGTATAGGTACGGTCAAATAATAAGTACAATTCTCATTGTTTATTGTAACCAAACAATTACAACATTTATTTTAATCATTTTCAGTTTTTCATTCGTTGATGAAGGTATCGCAATATAAACACTATCAACATATTGTGAATGTTGTTGTGCTTTTAATAAAAAATTAATAATTTAGTAATAAGACTCTTGATTACTTAAACAAATCATGCAAATTAGCTTTAAAATTCTATCTCGCTCTTATATCTCAGGTTTGGGTTTGTTTTTGATTGAATTATTAATTTAGTATAACAAGAAATTCATCTATCTATTGCATACATCTAATGTTTATTATACGCAAATACATAACACAAATTCAAAATTTAATAAAAATCTAATTTATTTTACTTACAAGTTTTTAAAGGAAAAATCTACATAATTGCAGCCTGTTGGACCTGTGTGAAGTTAGTCCCGCATTTTTTTAATTTTGTAATTTTGTTGATTGTGCTGTATTGTGCTACAATTGTGCCGTAATTCGTACAAGGGCGCTTTAGAAATTATTAACGTTCATCGAACTACATTTCATTAAATACTTATGTTTTTCCGTCGTACAAGACGGCATGTGAGCTTTTAAAATAATATAAAGGTAGATTTTCCTTTCATTATTTGATTTTAGTAGGTGGTATCGAAATATTTAAATTACTTGTTAACGCATGTTTCACAACTTTTCGTTTATTGTTTAGATGCGGTATGAAGTAGCATATTCGATAAATTGTTATACCCAAAAAGGCTATTTTTTGTGACCTGTTGCTGCGCCGTTGATTGCTTGCGTTATTGTTGAGAAGATTTGAAGTTGTTTCATGCATGGATGATTCCTACACCTTCAAGATTTGATTCTCATGAACATACCAATTGGTGCTAATACCGCCATCTTGTTCCGGTGTTACGTCGTGGATGCATTAGTAGTGTAGATCTTTATAATGTACGTTGAACAGGAAACACAAATATGGAGGAGATTTTAAGGTGCTTTAAGTATTTGTAGGTATATGATTTTGTGGATTGCTAGCACATAAGCTACTTTTGTACGTTGTGACGTTTGGTTCTGAATTCGGTTAGTTTCGGTAAATAACAAAAGCGGACGGATCTCGGGCGCCAGATTTGATGACAAAGTTTACTCTTCGTTTGTTGGTCGGGTAGCTACAGTGGAAGTTAAAAATTCCAGTGTTCTGATCGTCTAACGGGAAGCAGTTCGGAGTAATTAAGAGAATACACTAAAACTCAAAACTTCTTCATTTAACACAAAACAAGTTGCTAATAGTTTCACAGAACACAGCATAATAGAGCACAAACCATGCAACCCAAAAGCAGTTAGCAGATTTGACAGTTATAGAGGTGAGGGTTTCGGTAATGTAAGCAAAGCGGCGGTTAATTTAGGGACAGTATATACGCAGAACAGCGGTCTGTTAAGGGATGCGGTAGGTAGTGGGAATAACCGAGTCGGCATACGAAAATGCGATATATCGACTCGAGCAACGATTTAAGTGGTGTACTCAAGGCGCGAAAATGCGTCACTCCAAATACAACATACGGAGGGGAGAAATAGAAAGTTAATGGAACATAAAGCGGTATCTCTACATCCTGGGGGTCGGGAAGGAATAGCCAAATCGGTATCTTTGGAGGTTAAATTAGAGAAGCGAGCTTAGTCAGTATTAGCCGCAGGACCATGTGGAATAGGGTTCCGGACCTAACTGTCTGTTTAACGAAAGAACTCACGCTTATATAAGGGATTGTTAAGTGGGACAACTAGCGTGCGCACGAAAGCTTAAGCGGGGCGCTATCGGATTTTGTACCACGGACCGGACCGCTTGCTATCTTTTTTTAAATTGTTTTACGGATTTTATATTCATATAGTTTATTGTCTATATATATATTGAGCTTCTATTTTAATACAGTTGCTGGGACCTATTACTTAAGATTTTTGTAACTATTTACTTAAATGACTTAAACTACTGTTAAAAGCTAAACTGCGTCCTCTCCGTAGTTTTCAGGATTGAATTTGAAAGTAATACGCACAGTACGAGTGTTAAACTGTTTGCTTTCTCTTATTGCTTTTTATTTAATTCCTTTTTTCTATGTAGTCTCTATCCTCTCTTTTCTCCTTCTTCTTATGTATGTTTTTCTTAGTTTCCTTATCTTCTCGGTTTTATTAATCTTTCTTTTCCACATACTCCGTTTGCTGTCTTTAGGTTGTTTCCTTAAATATTTATTTATCTGGTTTCTAGCATATCCTCTTGTCCCTCTAATCTTAATCTGCTAGACACTTCTTCATACTTTCTCTGATATTCTACCCTTTGCAATTTGTATGTTGCTATTTTAATGTATTCCTTTTCCTCTATTCCCCTGTTGATGTTTTTCCCTACTCTTGCATTCCAATCTCCCATTATTATTACTGCCTCTGTTTTTTATCCTGCTTTAATTTGGGAGTTCTTGCAGCGATTTATATCGGTGCGTATATTTGTGTTAAGTTCGTTATTAGTCTTAGGCTCATTGAGACGACCATGATGTTAAGTTGATTGTTCTGAATTTTCAGATTTGTTTTATGCATTTCTTCTGTCCTTCTGTTTTTCTTTTTGTTTTACTTATTCCTAATATTTGTATTTTATTTTCTTTCATCTCCCCTACTAATCCTATCTCATTGCCTACTAATGTATTGACATTCCACATTCGTATCACTATGTGTTATCTTCCTTGACTATGTTCTTATTTTCTGTTTTATTTCGTCTGTCTTTATACTAACTTTATTTTGTTCATGCTTGGGAGTTTCTATTTTTTCCGTTTTTTTTCCTTTTTCTCTGCGTTTATCTGTTCACGTTTACGGGTATTTAATATTGCTTCCTTTGGTTTTGTTATTTTTAGTTGGTTTATTATTTTGTCTATCTTCTTTAGTTGTCCTTTTTTATTACTTGCCGTCATCGTCTGATACGTCTAGTTCCGAGGTTTTTCTAATCGTTTCTTGGAACGTTTTCGTGATATTTCGAAATATTTTATTATGTTCTTCGTTATTTTTATTTGATATTTAATACCTCATGGGCATCAGTATGGTTTGCATGTAGATTTTCTTTTTTAGGATTGCTCCTCTAACGGCTTTTGCTTCCTCATCCTCATCCTCATCCCCAGATCTATTCCTTTCCTTGTTTTCTTCTACATCGTTTATGTATGTTATGTGTTCTTCTTCATCTATTAATTCCTCGGTTTTCCATTTGCCCCTAAGTCTTCTATTCCATATTCTTTATTTTTTATTATTGTTTTTTTTCTCCAGATTCTTGATTTGTACCCATTTTCCTTGGCGGCCTTGAAATGTTTTGCAAGGAGTTTCTTTTCTTCTTTTTCTTTTGGTGTTAAGTCATTGCTTAGCCATATCTTTGTTCCTTTTAACTTATTCGCATTTTTAAGTATTTTTATTTTTATATTCCTGTTGGTGAGTACTACTAAAATAGATCTTGTTTTCCCTTCTTCGTATTCCCCTAATTTTGTTACTCTTTCTAATTTTGTTTCTGGGTTCAAGTTACTAATTAGCTTTGTTACCTCTTTGTTACCTGGGTACTAGGGTGGTGGTGCACTAAGGTAGGAAGATTGAACAAGATACTAAAGTACAAGTCAGTAGTTATAGAAATACCCAGTAGTCGGAGATATTGGGTTGGGGCTGAACTTCTACGCGTCGGGTTCAATTCGTACTAGAAATTACTTATTTCCAATTTAACTGAAGCAAGTACTAACTCGGAACTAGTCGTTAGCAGTAAGCTGAAAGTACCCAATTATTTTGTTCAACATTTAATTTGGTTTACGTTGGTAGTAAAGAAATCATCCAATACAGAAAATACATATATTTATCCACATACAACAAAGGTGTACTCAATTGAAGTACCTAAACACATAACAAAACAATAGATATTCACGTATAAAATAGGAAACTATATTTTATAGTTAGATAAAAATTATTTGCGCTGCCACTGATTTGTTCGTGCTTAAAAATGTACTCGAAACCGCACGCCTATGCTTCTAAAATTATGGCGTTTGTCGTGACCGTGTCTACATTCGCATGTAATTAAACACAACTGGAGTACATGTAAGTAGGTATCTATTTGTTTTAAAAGAAAGCAAGTGCCAGTATTTATTTAGTCAAATTTTCAGTTAAACTACGATAATGTACTAACGTGGCGCTGAAAAAAGGTTTCCCTTTCAAGGGGTTATTGTGATAATAAATAAATTGATGTTCCTTACACGTCCTTAACAGTATGATATCTTACTACACTACGATTTAGGTATCATGCAATGATTCTAACATTTAACAAGTTTCGATTGGATTTAAGTCGGTACATTTATATTAGCGACGTTCAGTAAGCAATATGGGAGCACGACGGTATGATGCAAGTAAAGTGATTAATGCGTGCTTAAGTTTTAGGATGTGGCGCAAGTTTGCTCACGTAAGTAAAGTCTCTCTTGAGTTGATGCCGATAACACAAGCAGGAAAAGAGTAATGTAATTGTACGACCTGATCTGATGACAGAGAATCCCTGGAGGTGGTGAAATATTCCCGCGACGAAGATAGTTCCCATACAAATGTTTGAATGTAGTCTGAGTCGGTGGCTGATCCTCCGTACCTTTCTTAGATGGTGGAACGGTCGTGTTTAACCCAAGGACGTGACCAGGTGTGCCTGTACTTTGTGGCGATGTGGACGTTGACGAACACGAATAAACGGCAGCAAGAAAAGCCAGAGAAAGAGGAGGAGCAAAAAAAATCTTTGTAATGAAACATTCACTTGTAAGTATGCCCTTTCTTTAGGGGAGCAGCAATTTAATTTCTTATATTTACCTGTGGAATAGAACGAGCGCTACTAAAGACGTCTCAAATGCGTCTCCTCTTCGAATAGTGGAGATGCACCCATTATTTACGAAGAAAACCCTCGTTCTCGCAGACAAAAATTACTAGAAGTTCCATACGGGGTTTAGAAATGTAACATGGTTGCTTGCGGTTGAGAATTGGTAACGGAAACCGATAAGCCAGGAAGGACGTTCGTTTTAATAAACTCCCACAATGCCCTTTGGAGTTTTTCCGGCGTATTTTCGCCAAATATTTTAAAAGACGACAAATCATTTGGTTCAATATTGGTGTATTGTATGTTGCCTAACTTCGCCGAGTGAATTTTTAGACTATACAATGTTTTGTAGGAAAATGGTCTATTTAACCGTTACAGTTTATTCATGAGCTACAAAAATTTTTTTTAGTGCTTTTTGGTGTTTCCTCTAGGTCCTCATCTACTCCATAACATACTAAATATGTTTTCTTAGCTCTTTCTCAAAAGTGTGATTCTTCCCGTTTTTTCTATAGTGTTCTCTTCTACCCCTTAGAAGCAAATTTAATCTTTCAGTTTAATAATTAATCATTTATTGGTATCAATTTTTAAATTCCGTTATCATAATTTTCATTTTAAAATTCGATTAGTTCTACTTAAATTCATGCTTGTTTTTATCGATATACCAAAATCTAAAAATAAAAACCGAAAAATATATTTTTTTTGTAAAATCTTAAAAGGAAAAACATTATTAAACCTTTTTGAACTTTACGTAAATATCCTCCGAATTACCCAACTTTTTGTAATTTGAGCCATTTTGTAACATTTACCGTTATCAAATTCCTCATGCTGTTAACCTTATCTTATAAGTTACTTTTATCTTAAAGTTGTACATCAATAATTTTTTTTTAAATGAATAATAAATCAGTTAGAAGTAGTCTGGATCTACAGTAGTACAAATTTTATTAGAAAATAAAAGTAGCAATGTAATTAACCTAATTATTTAACTTTTAGTATTAAAATTTTTTAATTCCATAGTCAAAACCAAATCTAGCACAGTCTTAATGTTTTGTATATTTATTTAATTTATTTAACCGTATGGTACAATTTAATATTGTATTGTGATGTAAGTGTTATGTATGGTACCCCAGAAGATCAGTTCAAACCTGTACAGTGTGGTGACGAAATCGTGTGCAATTGTGGATTGGTTTGTCTTGGCAAAACATTTGCTTCAAGGTTTAGGAAAACCACTAAAATCTAAACATGCCAACCCTTACTCACCCTAGTATTCATATGTAATAATATTAACCTAGTGTGTAAACACTATAGAAGGTAAATAAAAACATAAAATATAACAGCACAACCATTGCATGACGACACATAATAGACCGGTCCAAGCGCCAGTCACGACAACCACGGAAAAAAAATAGGTTAAAGAAATAGCAAAACAATCTCATCTTCACAGTGTGTTTCCTGGAAAAGTAAAATATCGACCCTATTCCTGAAACAAATATTAGACAAAAAATCTGATTTGTCTTTACTCAACCCCTCAACACCAATTTGCAAAATATTTGTTGTGTGCCCTATATTAGTATGTGATTGTGTTTTGTGAAATTGTGTTGTACATTTTTTCTAATTATCCGGGAGGGTCTTGATGACCAGGTCCGGAAACCAAAATGGTAATCCTCAGGAACAAAATGTTTTTCTTGTTGACCATGAAGTACTCTAAGGTACTGATCACCTTCCATATTTTATATTTGCACCAACAACCCCTAAAAACACACACGAAAAAACTCTAAAAAAAATTGACGTACGTTTTGACGTTTAATTAAAGTAAAAAATTCTTGTATATGATCAGGTAACACAGTCTCAAGACAACAAAGCAATTTAATAGAAGGGTATTTTGATATAATAAAACCGTATATAATAATTAATATTGTAGAATTTCACGGATAATAAGTCCTTAACTTTACACACGCTATTTTAAACAAAAACATGAAATAAAGTTTGATTTTCTATTAATAAGCATTTAGAGGTTGGAAAGCAATTATTCAAAAATATAATATTTAAACACACCTTCCACAGGTAAAATCGCCTTTCTTTGCCGAAACTCTGCCTACATCTTTTGTCCCAAGAAATTAGTGAAACTACCTTGCAGGTATTGGCAATATGTATAATTTTGAAAAGAAAGTTTGTTGGAAAGCAAATTTTTTTAAGGAACTCTACACATTTTCAATTTAAAAAGAGTTTTACAAATTCAGGATGAACTTAATATAAGTGGTACAAGTTAATGTGACCTTATTATCTATTGCGATAATGAGTTTCGTGTGGAAATCATATTAAAAGATGAAAACCTCTGCACCAAGGAGATGTTGCCAAAACTGGAGCAATTTTATAAAAACTATCTTTACACAGATATTATAAATAAGCGCATTTGACGAGGAATGCACGCAAGACTTCGTATTATATTCTAGAAACGTAGTCAAAAAAATAAGTTAATACTAGCCATTGCAAAAAATAAAACATGATACTTGATTTACCTTTCATTGCTAAAGCAGTTTTGTTATAGTAGTTAATTATGTTACCAGTGACGAAACGCATGATTTTTGTAACAAATGTGAAAATTGCAGACAAGCGTAGCGAGGTTTACAATGTTACATGAGTTAGAAAAAATCATGTTTCGTTATATAAAACATGCAATATTTTAAAAAAGAAATTAAACCTATTTTAAATTCAAATTCTAACTATAACAATAGTACTCGAGTACGTGTAACGTAAATATTTTCTTGGTCCGTTTTTCGCTTCATTTTCTAGTATTTTGTTCAAATTAATTTTTATCTTTTTGTGAACTATACATAAAGTGTTTTTCTGCATCCACTAGATCAGTTATCTTATAAGATTTTGTTTTTACTTAACTAGTTTTAAAACAAGTCTGTATTTATAGTGTTAAAGTGATTTGTGTAAGCTGTTGACATTGAAAATGTTATCGTATTCATTATCAACCCGTCTGCTTTTACAAATAAGCACTTACATTTCGAATTCAGGTAATTTTATTATATTTTTCAATTATCGTCATGACTATTTCGTGCATGTTATGTATGAAAATCATTAGTCCTTGGGCCTCAGCTCTAAAATGTCGTAATTGTAAGTTATGGACTCACACAGATTGTTCCTCGTTAGACGCCGATCGAATTCAATATTATTTGGGTGAAGCAAAAAAGACCGATGGAGACCGATGGGTATGCTCAGAATGTGATATCTCGGGAGATGATAGTCCAGAAAACCCAGATATACCCACCAGCTCTCATATTGAGTCACTAATTGAAAAACAATTCGCAAATCTATCACTACTCAATTATCCTTATTTAGAGAGGAGTTAATTTCGTCCTTTAATAATGAAATTTCCAATCTACATAAGAGAATCGACTCACTTGAATCGGAATGTAAAAATCTAAAGCTTGAATTAAATGAGTTAAAGGAAACAAAAATATCTAACGTTGAGGAAATGTACAATGAAATTGATGAAAGATCGAGATGTGCCAAGAATGTCATTATATATAACTTAACAGAACAATCTTTTGATTTTCCTCAAGCAAGAAAAGAACTGATTTAACATTTTGCAGTGATATAATTAAATCCTTAAACCTAGATTTTTCTCCCATACAAGCCTTTCGTGTCGGTAAATCAACAGACAAAAATAGGCCTCTGAAAATCTCATTTTCAAACAAAGAGTCTGCTCTCCAACTAATTAAAGCACATCGCTCTCAGCGAGGCAATAGTAACGTTACAATTAAATCTGATTCTACTTTAAACCAGCGATTATATCTTAATAAGTTGCGTAAGGAACTGGAAAACCGAAGAAGTAAAGGTGAAGAGCAGTTGACAATTCGTTATATTCGTGGTATTCCTAAAATTGTGAAAACTCCAGCAATTAACTCTCACTCTCAAAAATCAAAAACTAAACATTTATTATCACAATGCTGGGGGTATCAAGAGTAAAATTCGTGATTTTTGTATAGCAGTAGCTTCTTGTAGTTATGACGTAATAATCATCGTTGAAACATGGCTCGATGCCTATGTTAAGGATTGCGAATTTACTCTGGTTAATTATAATATATATCGTTGTGACAGATCTGAAGCAACAAGCACGAAAAAACGTGGCGGTGGCGTATTGATAGCGGTGAACAAAACTATTAGTGCTTTGGTCTTGAACGCTACAACAAACGTGGAACATCTTTTCTTAAAGGTTAAATTCATCAAGGAGGTTGTGCTTATAGGGGCTGTTTATATTCCTCCGAACAGTTCTTCAGAAGTGTATGAATCCCATTGTCGAGCTGTTGAAGACTTATGTGATAATCATTCCCCAAATAAATTAATAATATGTGGTGACTACAATCTTCCCAATGATCAATGGTCACATGACAATATGGGAGTCATGGCTAATTATGAAGCTAGTCCAGGAGCTGCGATTCTTCAGAATTCATTTGGTTTTTTAAATTTAGCTCAAAGAAATAATTTGCCTAATGTACGTGGTGTGTTTCTAGATCTAGTGTTTTGTGATATTACTATTCCCTAATAGTAATCATTCTGCGTATGCTATTAATGTAAAGGTAGAAAAAATCGTAACTGTACCTAGTTCTATAACTAAATATTTTTTCATGATGCAAAGTTTGAGGAAATTAATTTCGTTCTCGCCTCTATTGATTGGCAGTTTCTTTCCTCGGTATTTGTGAATATTAATGATCTTGTTGATGAATTTTATTCCATTATGTATCAACTGTTTGAATTTTTGTTCCTAAAAGAACATTTATCCGATCTAAGTACCCTATATGGTTTAACAAGTTCTTAATAAGTTTAACCAGACAGAAAAAGTGTGCGCATGCTAAATTTAAGAGTACTAATGGGTACAATGATTACCTAACTTTTTATAATCTGCGACACGAATGTAAATCTCTTAGTGCCATACTTTATAGGGAATATTTAAACGGTATTGAAGTAAAGATTGCTACTAACATAAATAACTTTTGGCGATTTGTAAATGACCGAAAAGAAACTAAAGGCTTGCCTATAGAAATGTTTTTGTCCAACAACCGTAGTAACAATTTAAATGATACTGTTAATTTATTTGCCGATTATTTCTCGTCTGTCTATAATTACAACATCTGTAACCAGACTTCAAAATCTGGAACCGTTGGTTACGAAAAGGTTGATCCCAATTTTAAATTTATAATAAATAGGGCAATGGTTTTGAAGCAATTAACAATTTACGTACCTCCTTCACACATGGTCCTGATAATATCCCTAGTGTAGTATTAAAAAAATGTATTTATTCTGTTATTATACCTCTTACCATAATCTTTACCCGTTCCATACAAGATCACTGTTTTCCTGATAAATGGAAATTAAGCTATCTATCCCCAATTTTTAAATCAGGAGACAAATTATAGAGGCATTTCTCTACAATCAATCATTCCAAAATATTAGATTGTATACTAACAAAGCAACTGATGTGGGCATCTAGAAATCTGATAATAAATGAGCAACATGGCTTTTTATCTGGTCGCGCTACAACAACTAATCTCATGCAATATCATGCCTTTTGTCGGAGGCTTTGGAGAATCGTATGCAGGTTGACGCTATTTATACTGATTTTGCCAAGGCTTTTGATAAAGTAAACATCCGCACTTTGTTAATGAAGTTAGAACAGTACGGGTTCAATGTGATGATCGTTGAATGGTTAAAAAGTTTTCTTTGTAACAGGAAGCAAATTGTTAGAATCGACAGTCATTACTCTAGAGAAATAAATATACCTTCTGGAGTTCCCCAGGGTTTTCACATGGGGCCTGTTTTTGCTATTTATAAACGATATAAGAGATTGTATCACTAACTGCCAATGTTTATTGTATGCGGACGACCTTAAGATATTTAGGACTGTAAAAAATATTCAGGACTGTGTTTTGATTCAAAATGAATAATATTTTAATTAGAAGGGTAGAAACTATTAAAGAGTCACATTTAGTTACAAATTAAGTTTTTGTGCACACATTTGTAACATCGTGAACGTAAAGATTTATTTTCAGGTGTGTAAAAATTCTATTTTGCTCATTAGTTCGTTCTACCTTAGAGTACTGTTCTCAAATATGGTCCCCTTACATTAAGTATCAGATCGTCGATATTGAAAAAATTCAAAATAGATTTTTAAAAGCAATATCTATTAAGTTAGGGTTTCCAGCATTCAACACTAACAATATTTTAATGCATTTGAACATGTCTACACTAGAAAATAGACGTATAATGGCCGATTTGCTTTTTATATACAAGTTGGTTCATGGGCAGATAAGATGTTCTACTCTTGTAGAATCACTTGATTTTGGAACTCAAGTTATCATTGTAATACAAGAAACAATGTTTTGTTCAGAATTAGTCATTTTAATACTTGGTGTGCCTATTACTCTCCTCTTGTACGAATGATGCGTTATGTCAATGTTTTACAATCTGATCCCCAATTTGATCTGTTTTACCCAAATATTAACGTTTTTCGTAGCAGAGCAAAATCTGTAGTTCATTTTCTTCTCTAGTGGTATAGTTTATTAGCGTAGTAAGAAAATAATATTAATTATTGGTACCTTGCAAATGTTATTTCATTTTGTTTTGAAATGGATGTATTTTTTATGTATAGTTGTATACCTAGTTTATTAGCGTAGTTAGAAAAATTACTTATTGTTACCTTGCAAATTTTATTTTTATTTCATTCTGTTTGAAAAGGATGTATTCCGTTTGAATAAAAATAAATACTGTGATCGATGTTACCATGGGTACCATTTTTTAAACTAATGTCTAAACAATCTGACAATTAGCGAAAAGTTTTACTAGTTCTAAAAAATGTAACTTCTCGCAATTCGTTACAAAAAGTGGGCCATTTAGACACCAACCTTAATTAAAAAATTTCACTAAATATGTCAAATTAGAATAATAATACAATTAGTCGTTAGTTAGTTAACGGCTGTTTACGTAACTGGAGATTATCTGAATAGTTGGCCTTCTGCTTCTAATAGGTTACGTGAATGGCCTGAGTAAGTACTAATTATAACTTAATTAAATTTGAGATTTGTTCATATTCATACGTAAAGTAGTGTTAGTTTTAATCCCACCAAATATTTACAACATTTAGCTTTGGTTGATGTTGCAAAATCAATTTCCGCAAATAGTCGCAGCCTATTAGATTGAAGCAATATAGTTTGAAATAGTTTGTAGTAGTAGGTAACACACCAAAAAAAAACACGTACACACAATAATGCTCTAAAAGAATCTAAATTGAGAAATTGATTTTAGATCAATTTCATATTCAAATCTCCAACAAGTTAAATGTAAATGACTTTGTTAATTCTTACTTTTACTAAGAATTTAACAACCACAACTTTGAAAAAAATCAAACAGGTTGAATAAATAACGTTAAACAACGACAAAAAACTGTTAAGAAAATGCAAATAGTGTTTGGTACACCAACTCCATGAATAAAATAATTTCGACGTACTGTAGGAATAAGTGGTTGCTTTTTAACCGTACAATCTACTTTTGACAGATAAAAGCTTGAAACTGGCGTTACATTTTATAATAAAGAGGAAATGTAAGCAGTAACATAATTTTTATTCATTTGCATCTCTTTTCTCATGTGGTCCATTGAGAACTATGTGCGTATTTTCATGTAAGAACAAACGTATATGGCGGTTGTACATGTGGTTTGCGCATTATCATAAATAATTGCTAACTAGTTATATTACTCATACAAAAAAATATTTGAATTTAGAAGATCTTTTTTTTTTCATTACATTATTTATTACTTGGTTACTGGAGCTATTCTATAATTAAAATAAAATCGGAAAAAAATTAAAATGTTGCTAATACTGTTAGTTAACATTTAATTAAACATTAAACTCGTCTTTAATTGAACAACAGACTCTGTTTATATTTAGGTACGTACAACGAATTTGTTTCTTTTTTTCATTTAAAATTAAAGGAAATGTGTAAGCTGTCAGTTTGAATGTTTAAACATTTTACGCATTTCAAGTTCCATGAATTGATCTTCCAAAATAGTACGCTTGTATAAGTTTAAAAAATCAATTGTTCAGTTAATTGAAAAATCTAAGTACTTTTCATAAAGTATATTGTTTAAAATGTAAATTAAAATTTTTATGTGGATTTTTTACTAATTTGTACCTTATTTTAAATATTTCCGATGACGGTTTATTCAGTTTAATTAATTAATTGTTATATTGTTATTATTCTTATTTTATTCATATTTATATGGTTTATAATAAATGCAAAATACAGGGCGGAAGTTTTGTCAGAGTAACTGACAGACGAAATAAGATTTATTTTAATAATGGGAAATATGAAATTCTATTTTATTATAATTTACAAAATGTTGACCGATAGTGGACACGCAAGTAAGTAGTGAGCCGGCAACAACAAGGTTGTTTGGTGTGTTTGAATATTTCTTAACCATTCACCCCCGGTACACAATTGTCTGGCACAATGTCCTGGATCCTTCAGGTGAGGTTACTCGTAAATGGGGGTGTTATGGGACACCTGAATGACATGATGGAGGTGGAGAGGGTATTCTTATTAGGTGCTGCCGATCCGGTCAATGAGATGCCAACTAGATGAGTGTTCAGAAAAGCCTCAACTTATTTCAGGTGACATTAGTTAACCAAATGATGACAAAGATACGGTGTGGAGTCCCCCGTTGTGTATAAAAATTGTTCTTTGTTTATCAGATGAGTAATTGTGATTTTATTTGCTGTTGGAGCAAACTTCTTTGTGAGAATTCACGGATTTTTGGTGAGACAATAATTTATACTTTTACTAAAAGAAACAATTAAATTAAGAAACCTTGAAAATAATCAATAACATTTTCATAATCCCTAAAACAGTACAAAAATAAGTAAGTGTCTTTTGGTACCGCCTACAACTTTAATGCAGCCATTTAAGGGTTATGATAATTTTTTTATTTATCACAAGTACCTACTTTAGAAAGAGTATTATACTAGGCTAAGACTTCCACGATAATATGAGTGCGAAAATGTTTGTTATACCAAGTGGTTTCAACAAACCAGCAACGTAGAACAACTCAGTTTAACACTTTTAGACATTATTATATCGTATCATTCTAAATTGTTAAAAAATATCTCCAAACAGCTAAAGAATATATTAATAGCATTTTTAAAAAAAAAGATAACATTCAATATACGAACGAAATGTTGAAGATTCAATAGCTTTAAATAGTTAAAGAAAAATTTAGAAAAAGTATGTAATTGTTAAATGTATAAAACAACTTGTGTCTCTCGGTGTTAGATTTATCACCCTATAGTTATCAATTTAAATTAATTGAATTGGTTTAAGCCTAACAAAATATGGATTTAGCGATAAAGATGTTCTATTATTTTAAGAAGATGCTTTAAAAATAATAGATAGGATTTATTGGCAAAAATGTATTGCGCCAATGTAACCGCTAATTATTATAATTTAATCTTAGATTTAAAAAAATATCTCCTTTGTCAGTTTTAACTTAAAATATACAACAAATATTGTTGCAAGATAAATTGTGAAAATGGAAATAGTGTCTGTGAGGATAGCCTCAACCGACGCGGGAAGGAGACTTGAATACATACGTTTTTAAAAAGCGCAAAGATCCTAAACGAAAAGTCCCGAATATGAGGGGTAGTTTCTGACAGTATTTGGCATTTAAAATTTATAGGAACTTGACTTAGCCTTGTTGTCATTTTTACTTATAAACTGGTTAAGGAAAGTTTTTTAGTGTGTGTTTTAAATTTTTAAGAATAATAGCCACAGAAAGTCTTAATTTAGAGAGCTTTCTAATTTTGCATTCCCACCCATACCCCACTTATTTTTCCCTAACTTAACTAAACGGTATGAAAAAAAAATAAAAAACAATGAGTGACTAAAAGTACTTACTTAATAAATGAGTAGAAGGTTAGGGAGATTTGAGTCGAGTTTGTACCACCTCAAATACCCTAAATAAAATGAGTGAGATTAGCTAAATTATATTGAAGTCTACCGATTGTGATATTTTGACCGAAAGCCCCAATTTAAGTACCTATTCAAGATATAGTAAATTGGACGAGTAGTAGTTTTTACGTCAAACATTAAAGATATGGGTGAAGTGTGTTAAAAACTAAGAGATGTGCAAAGTTTTCTATTTTCTAGTGATAAGAGTGAGTTAGCGGTAGAAGTACTTCAAATTTTATCAAAATGTGATTCTTCTGTTTTACAAACTAAACTTAAAATGTAAAACAAACCTCAATACAAAAATATTTCACAAAAATGTAATTTAATGGTATGTATATGTATGTAACTAATTATTGTAATAAGTATAACAAACAATTAGAAAATAGGTACATCTTATGTAAATGTATGTATTATGTATTCAATATGTATAACTGTTCCATTATTATAATGTCTAATTATTAAATATTGCATCAGCACATTTATAGTTATTTTTTAATGCAGATATATAGTACCTACCCTATAGCGAACCGTATTATGTTCAATACTTAAAAGATTTTAATAAACAACTATTTTCCTCCCAATAACGGCCACCTCCATATACAGGTCAGTTTTGTAGTAAATTTTAGTGACCGCTATTTAGAGGTTTTACTGTATCACTATCACGAAGGGATAAAAGTATCATCTTGTATCAATTTTAATTGTTCAATTATAATGGTTTAATTGTGCCAGATGGGGCCTTTTGAATGGAAGAGATGAAATAACTTGTCAGTTCATGGTATAAGGCGACGTTTAGCAACTAATGTAGTTGCTTCTTCAAGCCTAAGCCAAAGATTGAGACAAGTTTTGTAGATATTTGTAATTGATCATCAACAATACACAATAATTAAATAATTAAACTATGAAAAACCGGACACCTACAACATGCAAACATTCAATAAAACATTAACAATTATTTTTGTTTTTTGAAAATAATTGTTAACGTTTAACGTCGCCTTATATCATGAACTAATAATAAGTTATTTCTTCTCTTCCATTCAAAAGGACCTATACGTCTTACCATCTGGCACAATTAAACCATTTTATATAACATAATCAACAATATACAGGGTGGCCCATTAGTGCGGAAGGTTGGATATCTCGGAAAATATTAAAGTTAGAAAAAAACTTTTGCATTGAAAGTTGTGCAAATCAATAAGCTGCACATTTTAAAATTATTTTCGTTTATACCGGGTGTTCCATAAAAGTGCGACATACCAAAGCTATGTTTTTTTAAATAGAACCACTCATTTTTTATTGCAAATCTGGATGTCTTGGGAAATTCTAATGTGAGTTTATACGTTATACAGAGTGTCTAAAATGGAGAGTTTTGAATTATTTCACTTTTTCCGAAAAAACTGACGTTCGAAAAATTAAATAACTCAGTTATCCTAAAATTTATCTAACTGCGATTTCGTAGCTTTAATATGCATTACATGTGCTAACTAAAGCTAGTTGTTCACCTTTCTAGGTTTTGAGTAATCAATTATTTAAATTGAACTTCTTAAATTCATGGATAACTTGATTTTTTCAAATGGCACCACCTAATTTTTTATGTGCCTTTGAACGTGAAATTTCATAAACATTTTAATGATAAGGTTGTAAGTACCTAACTCTTACGAATTTTTACGATTTTTGAGTAAGAGTTAGATACCTACAATTTTATCGTTAGAAAGCTTATGAGATTCCTCAAAACCAAGCGAGGTTGGAAAGGTGAACAACCAGCTGTAGTTAGCACATGTAATGCATATTAAAGCTGCGAAATTGTAGTTGGATATATTCCTTGATAACTGAGTTATTTAATTTTTTCGAAAAGTTAATTTTACGGAAAAGTAAAATAATGCAAAAACCCTCTATTTTAGACACTATGTATAATGCATAAAGTCACATTAGAATTTCCCAAAATCTAAATTTATAATAAAAATGGGTAATTCCATTTAAAAACATAACTTTGGTATGTCGCACTTTTATGGAACACTCTGTATAAACAAAAATAATTTTAAAATGTGTAGCTCATTGATTTGCACAACTTTCATTGCAAAAGTTTTTTTCTAACTATAATATTTTCCGAGATATCCATCTTCCTCGCACTAATGGGCCACCCTGTATATTTCAAATGTATACGTACACTGGACAAAATCGAAACCACAGTGTGTTAACAAATGTACTAGTTATTTACTTTTAAAATAACACTCTTGCTGTTATATAACTTTTAGCGTAATCAAAAAATTAAAACAATAATGTACATACAATTTTTAATTAATAGTGCATGCAGCCTCAACCAAAATTAAAGAACAATGTTAGATAAGCATTGGTAGCAGTTTAATTGTATATTACTTTGAAATATACTTTAGAATAGAACTAGTGAGCACAACCATATATTATTTCTTAACAACCCTAGTGTGTATTTAGGACTCGAACCCTATCAAAGTCAAAATAAAAGATGTCAAAAAAAGTTTCTTACCTTTACTACTACACTATATTAGATTGGTTAACTGCAGTTGTTAAACAGAATAAAATTTGTAAAAGAGATAGAACCGTTTCAAAGAACAATAATATGTTTAGACATTAAACCATAAATTTGCCTATTTTTTTGACAGGAGCGCAAAATACCTATAACAGAAAAAACCATTGCTGGAGCTACAATTTTTACAATATGGCATGATGTAAAATTAGAAAATTGTAACACGTACTATTCAGAATAAACGATTATAGATATTTATATTCTGTGCCAATTTTACGGTATAAAAGGATTTTGTGTTTCCGGCAAGTTCAAATCAAGCAGTATTCTCTAACGTTTGCTATCAATGATTTTTGTGTACATACTTGGTTTTACTTTCCGGTGTTGTAATTGGTCAATTGGATACCTAATATTTTTATAATAAACTAACACATATAGTCAAGAAATAGTAAAATAGTAATTCTATTTGCACAACATTTTGGTTCTGTTTATAAAACGTTTATAAAATAGATATTACTGTTACTGATATTTTAAAAGAACTTAATAATCCATCTGACAAAGTCAAGTGTGGACCAGATAATATACCACTTATTTTTCTTTTTAAATGTTGTTACGTACTAGGGTGTCCTTTACATATTCTTTTCTCTATGTCTTTAAGATCAGGAATTTATCCAAATCTTTGGAAAACTAGTTTTGTAATTTCCATTCACAAAAACAAAAGTTAATCCGACTTTAAAAATTACAGAAAAATTACAGAAAAATTCTGAAATTCCCAAACTCTTTAAAAATTATTGTTTCCATAATGTTTCCTTTAATTAAGAATTTGATCATTGATGAACAACATGGTTTCTTTCCAAATCGTTCAACTACAACAAATTTTTTATTATATTAACATTCAATTTTTCAGCTTTTGAACAAAATGCACAGATGGACGCTGTTCACACGGATTTTGCCAAAGCTTTTGATAGAGTTAATCATTCCATTTTAATTATTAAGTTAACCATTATTGGAATTCCAGGATCACTACTTTCTTGAATAAAAGTTATCTTTTGAATCGTGTTCAAATAGTTCAATGCAATGGTTTTTCCCTTATCTTATTTCTGTTCATTCAGGGAGTTCCTCAAGGTGCACATCTTGCTTCTATACTATTTTTAATTTATTTAAATAATATTAAAAAGTCTTCAAACATTCAAATTTTCTCTTATTTGCTGACGATGTTAAAATCTTTAAAGTTATCAAATCTTCTCAGGATTGTCATCAGCTTCAGCAAGATTTAGATCGTTTTAACAATTAGAGTATTCAAAACATGTTAGAACATAATTTAAATAAGTGTTTTTCCATCTTATTAATAACCCTATAAAGTTTTCATACAAAATCAACAGTAAACCTTTTGCAAGTTACTAAGTATATTAAAGATCTAGGAGTAACATTTGCACAAAATTTAATTCTCATATAAATTATATTAACAACAAAGCAATAAAAGCTTTAGGATTTATACTTAGAAGTTTCTTACATTTTACTAATCCGTTTGTGTTCAAATTGTTATTTACTTCGTTAGTTTACCCTCACTTGGAATATGCTCCACAGTATGGTTACCTTATCAGAAAACTCAAATTAGTAAAATTGAAATATTTCAACATCGTTTCTTAAGGTTTCTTTCTTATAAAGCTACACTTTCATCATCAAATTATCTCCAAATTTTAACATGTTTTAATATGAATATTTTGAATTCTAGAAGAATACTACTAGACCAAGTATTTTTCCATAAATTACTAAATGGTATTATTAACTGCCAATCTCTTCTACATGAAATCTACCTTAACGTTCCTTGCAAAATTTACGTAAAACAAATCAGTTCTTTGTAAATTTTAGTAAAACTAACTATCTTCAACATTCTCTTCTTCTAAGAATAATAAGAACAGCTAACTCGTTTTCTAATGTAAATTACTATAATGCGAATCTAAAATTAAGACAGAATTTAAAAAGGACCTGCTAAATATTAATTTAGCTTACTACACGAATTAAATATAAAATACTATTGTATAATGACTTTGTAGTATTTATTTATTGATAACGTTGTTTTGTTTATAATTGTAGTTATTATATCTTAAGTTACCGTTTTCAACATTTTCTTCATTAAACTTAGTTTAAATTAATATTCTACTTTTAGTTTTGTAAAAATTGTTATTGTATCTATAAACTTTTAATTTAAGCTTGTACACTTGTTGTATTTTAATTTTAATTGGTTATCCTCTAAATAAATAAATAAATAAATATTTTATGATATATATAGCAATTTCGATGATAAATAATGATCAAATTATATCAAATAAGAATTAAGAACAATATTTATACTTCATGAAAACAATTAACACTCGCCAGTAGCTATTGTTAAACTAAGGCAATACGAAGTATTTCTCAAAGTTGTCCGTTGCCGTAGCCCTACGTTTGTATCGGCAACCGCGGGACATATTTTCATATTGCCGTTGTTGTAATCAATAGTTTTTTTTTCTAATCGGCCAGATATATTTGTAAAACTGCAAAAAATAGTTAAAAAGAAAGTGACACCAGATACGTTACTAGAATTTGTAAATATCAATTTGATTGAAATTTCTGTTCACTTTAGCTAATATTTTAAAAATCTCAATATTTACGTAAGTAGGTACTAAAAATTAGCATTGCACTGTTGAAATTACTATTAATGAATAAATATTCCATTTTAATTAAAACCTACTCTACAGATTTATGAAGGGAAATATGTCAATTTGAAAAAGTTTATATTATATAAATACCTATAGTTCGCATTAAAAAAAGCACTGAAATGATGAAACACTGTATACTTTGTACTGTAAGTTTCATCACTTTGCTAAATAAAGTTTTCTTTAAAACAATGAAATAATGTAAACGTAGGAAACGTATTTGGCACAGGAGAAGATAAGCTTAAACGTGATTTGCACTGTAAATGACGCTATTATTATTTTATAATTTGAAATAAAGCACGTCCATTTGCAGTTAGAAATAAGCTGCGCTTCGGTGATAAGACGTTGCATAAGTAAAAGTTTTTTTTAAATATTGTTTTATTGCAAAACGGAAAAGTTAATCGGATTATGTATATTATTCAAAAACATTTTGTAGATGTTTGAAAAAAATCAGTTCTATTTACTTACAGTAATTACTTGGAAAAGTAAAAATATTTATAAAAAAAATTTAAACGGAACAAGTAAGCGGTAGGTACACTTGCAAAGATGTTTACTTAATTCGCTTAAACAAATCATCTTGGAGTCGTGGCAATTGGGTACCCAAATTAATGACTTTATTTTTTAATTGTGTTGAAGTTACGTATACAAGACATTGGCAGGAACAATATCATACCGTAGGACTCGTGCAGACTTACCATTTTTCTCTTAATTGTGAAAAAAGTTTTAATGCAATTTGTTTGACCCAAATATTTTGTTGTTGTTTATATACGAAAATGAAGACAAAGGGAAAGTCGACAATTAAAAAGATGATGAATACAACGATGCTATATGTAGCGTTATTGAAATGAAGGTCTACTCTCAGTAGAATTACAACATCATACATCTTAATGAACAAATTTTGTTTAGTGTACTACCAACAACAATTATGTTCATAATATAAAACACACAACCGCCCTCTATAAGAAGATAATAAAATTAAAATTTTTTTTAAGCGATTTAACATTTCCCAAAGAGATTAGTGGCTATTTGAAAAAGTTTAGAAATATTTAATTAATTTTAAATTTCATAGACGAAACTATGTAGAAATAAATTAGTTTTCTCTTCTCTTAATCGACAAAACGAGTAATCACTATAACTTCCAAGCTTACAGTGATAAGATGCTAAAGAAACCGCACTATGCTTAATAAAGAAAATTGTTGACCTGACTTGTGTGTACGTAGGAATATGACATTTTATATCATAGCAAACTAAGTCTCTTCTTATTGATAAATATCCAAATTTGTGAAAAACGTATTTCATATAGATAAGCTATTCATATTTTCGAAGGCTACATTATCTGATATCTATTGATAATTGCAACTGCGATGATTTTTAGTGGATTTGATCAAATCCAATTTTATTTTGTTAATCATACTGTAAGAATTTTAATCAAATCAATGGCATGTATACATGTCCAGTCAAATAAATTAACATTTACAAAAAATTAATCCTGCGTTATTGCGTTATGTAATAATAACAAATCCAAATGTGCAGAATAAAACCTAAAAATAAATTAAAATTAGCTTGTGATAGTTTTCATTATTACAAGCTTTTTTCACATTTTAATCAATGAAATGTAATTAACTTCAAAGTATCTAACATTAATTACGCTAGATAGAAATTAAAGATTATATAAACCTCCATGTAAAAGTCTTTATAAATATTAGCTAGTAGAAAATTAAATATTGAATAGATTTTAATCAACTACTGGAAGCCTTCATCTAAAAATCCGTTTTAAATATTTATTAATAGTATACAGAAAATGCAAAACATTATAAATCACTTGCATAAACACGAGGAAATGTAATCTAAACAAAAAGGCGAAATCCCTTTAAAAGGATTAACAAAGAAATCCATTTTATCAAACAATTCCTTTCTAATTACCTAATGTAGTATCGATTAAAATGAAACTAAGAATTTGGGTTTAATATTGAAAAATTGCTTGATTTATAAGATATTATTCGAGTTCAGTTTCTGCATTTAAAATGTCTAAAATACTACTTCATGGACTTTAAATTGTTAATATCAAATATTACGATATTCCCTGGTGACTTTAGAGACTGAATTGATTAAACTTTGTCTTAGTGTTTAACGATAAAAATTTTAGTATTTTTCTTCAAATTGCTTTTATGTGAAACTAATAAAATCAGCTTAATTTTAACATTATATATTTTCAGAATATGATTGTACACTGTTAGAAAAGCAGTTGGGTTAATTAAGTAAAAATTGTAATTGGTTAAAGTTTGTGCGACGCAAATTGTATAACGACCACAATGCAATAAAGCTTTACATACAGAATGGCATTAATTATATACTTCAGCACTAATCGATTGTGTACTGAAGTGCTACCGCAAAATAATAGTTATTCACCTATTGAGGGAGAAAAATACGAATTTTCACCGACTTTGAATTTAAATATTATTAACAAATTAATGTGCTGGATCAGGGAATTTTAAGATGTCGATTTTTTTGTTGGGTAATTTTTTTGATAAAAACATTTTATCCAAGAAAATTATTTGAAAATAAAGGGCATGGTAAAATAGCAAAACGAAGTGTTGCAATTTTTCTGATGTTTCTTAATTTGTGAATAATTTTTAATTGAAAGAGGTTTTGACTCCCAAAAATTACTTTAGTACAAAATCAACCTCGTGTGTATAACAGAAGATTAATACATGATTAAAGACTACTACCTCCAACGTAAGCTTGAAAGTCTCACGCAGGTGAAATGTAGCAGTTTATAGAATTTTAAGGCGTGTACCGGAAATAGTACACTCCAGCAGAAGGTATAGGTATTACTAACACATAATACACATTAGTGCAGGATAAATTATAATCACCTAGACATTTACAACAAATTTAATTATCATTTGCACAACCAAGTTTTTGTATTCAAAATTAGTCATTCTGCAAAGAAAGTTTTAGATTTCAATGATATAAATTTGCACCCGCAAGTGGATTTTAAATTAAAATTAAAAAAATAAAATGTATGTTTTATATTATAAAGGACGGTAACTAGAAACTAACTGTGTGTTATAATTTTAGTTTTAGTTTATTTATTATTAGGTAAGTTTTATATTTAATTTTCATTGTTGTTAGGCACCCTACAAAATTAACAATCTTTAAGCATAATCATGCTTATTATTATTATACTTTATACATTATAGTACAATATTTAAAATGTACCATACAAATAAATCAATAAATAAATACTAATATAAAGAATTTTTAGGCCACTCTTTTCTTTTTATTGCCAAATCCTAGTAATTGTAATATAATTGCATATTAATTTCCGAAAACATACATTTTATTTAAGCGTATTTTCTCAAAAAAATTGAATTAAAATATTTGTGTTACAAAAAGTATAATACATTAGAAAACATTGATAAGTTGGAACTGTAAGTGCAAAGCAATATTTTAAACGATCTCCGGTGTACGATGATCTCTTATAAGACTAGTGTCCGATGCTGCAATAACCAACAGTTACGAAATTATTGTACCTTTGAGTGTTCGATCGGGCCCCTACTCAACATAATTTTTTCGCGGTTACTATGGATTGCTTTGTTCTAATATAGATAACTTTAAGTGTACTTTAGATAAAACATTAGTTTCGGATAAATTTTAAATGTTTGACATTAATTTTTAAGTTAACAGCAGGATTATTCTGTCAAACAAGGTACATTTTTATGGATTTTTTTCTACCTTAATTTTTTTAATTTACAATTTAATTGTTTAGTATTATACGAATATATTCATCTCGTAAAATTATGTAATTTACACTAATTTTAATCTAGATCGGAGAAAATATGCCTACTTTTTTATATTCCATACGAGGTGATTCATAACTATTAAAACATTAGGCTATGGCGGGTTATTTAAACCAAAATATAACCATGGGACCCAATATACCTTAATAAAATATTGCTGTGGAAAAGATAAAATACGTTAAATTAAAATTTTGTTTTCATTTTTGTTAATAATTTTACTGTCAATTCATCAATTCTTATCAAAATCGACAGAGAGGCAAGAATATTGTACTATTTTTCATTCTGTTATAGGGGCGTCACGTGAATAATTCCTGCTGATAAAATCGACTAGTAACTTTTATTGACAAAACTTAGCTAGACAAAATGTCAATTGAGTAAAAAATATTTTTAAACGCAAAAACACATAAACTTGTTGAGGGGTCCTTGCTGAATACAAGTCAGTGTTTTGGAGTTCCGACTTCAATGGAACCCCCCTATAATCGTAAAAACGGTTAAATTCCTTTACTCGGCTATAACTCGCATCGCAAGCTATCCGAAATAATTGTTTGGCGTAGAATTTTGCGCTCTACAATTTTTTTTGGATCAAACTCAACAAATCAATATTTTTCAAGATATAACCTCAAAACTGGGTCTTCTAGACACAAATGGATTTGCTTGAATTGACAAAAATCCAAGAGTTTGGGAGTCCCTAAAAGACACCCATTTTGTTCAGTTCTTAACTCCCGATATTTATTGACTCTATTCAGAAAATTAATGGAACTTATATTTTTTGAGTTATGGTGTCGAGAAAAAGAAAACTAAAATTTATCTCTCGCCGGTCATTCCCACACAAAAATATGACAAAACACCACAAACAGAATAACTAAATTCATACCTCTGTATGCGAGTTTGGATTTGATAAGATTTTTCTTTCTACAATATCAATTGGAATTTTATCAATCTCTCAATTCCAGAAAATTTGAATTCTTCCAATACAGTAATTAACGATTTGTATTCAACAAATTTTTAACGCCATTTTAGTTGTCTACGAAAGGATTATGAACTATTTATGTACGACCAACAGTATGTTATCGATAATCAAACCTTTAATGGTTTAAGAACTTTGACAAACATGTTTAAACTTTTACGACAGAACAATGAAATATTGCCAAATTCGCATGACGTTTCTGGCCATAATTTTCGATCAGTAAAATACGAAATTTATATACGTGTATCAATAAAATTTTTATTGTATGAATTTAAACGTAAATTACAAATTAACATAGGCGTTAAAAAATTACTTAGTTGGCAATTAAATAATACGTACGAACAATTCAAATGAACCCCATGAACCGATACAAAGGAAGCGTTAAAGCGAACAATACAACGTCTCTTATAATTACGTGAGATAGTTAAAAAACGTGAAAATATTGGGGTTAGAAAAAAACTTTTGCAATGAAAGTTGTGAAATCAATAAGCTGCCTATTTTAAAATTATTTTCGTTTATACACGGTGTTTCATAAAAATGCGACATACTAAACCTATGTTTTTTTAAATAAAACCACCCATTTTTTTATTACAAATTTGGATTCCTAGGGAAATTCTAATGTGACTGTATGCAATACAATTTTCCGGAAAAATTGACTTTTTGTAAAAATTAGATAACTCAGTTATCCTTGAATTTATCCAACTGCGATTTCGCAGTTTTAATATGCATTACATGTGCTAACTACAGCTGGAATTTAAATATCACATTATTTTCAAACAAGGTAACTAGAATAACTTTCTATTTGGTAGATATGGACCATGAAAATCTGTACTGTCAAGAAGATAAGGCCACATTACCAGAAAAACTGCAAGAAAAATTTCCTGACTTTTGTGATTTCTCGTTATGGTCACTTTTTCCTTTGGGATTTCCTTAAGGACGGGGTCTATACAAATAACTCACAGACAATTAATAAATTAATAACTAACATTCGTGCAGCTATTTAACTTGTTTATGTGTGATAAAGTTACTAAACATTTGAAAAAAAAATAGCTGTAGGAGTAGAACTGAACGTTTATCTAATATCTTGTTCCAGATATAATTTTAAGGTTTCTACTTTACGTTTATGTTAATAAATCATTGATATTCGTTTCTTATAAATGAAACACACAAATTTAGTATGTTGTGTTTGTTACAAGTTTGTTATGTAGATATGCAAATATAAATTAAGAACTCGCTTTAAACCTACACGAAGCTCTTTGCCGGTGAGTGGGTCACAGGAAAGTATCAAATAATGTTTGTAGAGGTTTCTAATGCAAAACTGGGTGCCACCTAGTGAAATATCCGTAAGTGGTAAATTTTAAAGAAAGGAAAACACACTCATAGAAAAGAGACAGAGAAAGTATCATCTAATATTTAGTAAAATAAACAATAAAATCACAAAGCACAACACAATTATACGTTATCACAATTAGATATGCTGATCACAGTCCGGTCGTATTAAAAATTTACATCTAGCATAGACGCTACAAATATGTCTCGGCATAAACGACGTAAACTAATTTATCATGAATAAATTCAACGTTTAAAATTAAGAGTAAATAAACCTAGGATCAGTCGACTGTAAAGCCTATCAGTTCACAAACAATATCCGAGTGTTTATATAAAGACGCAAAAGAATTAAATCGTAAATTCAATAACACTTCGTACATGATATTCGTATTAAAAATTAAAATAAATAGAAAAGGTTAACACTTAAATTTTAATCATTTATCAGGGTATGTATCAAGAACAACATCTTCAGAAATATAGTTTGCACTAACACGTAAGCAACCGTTCGAGCGAGTCGTCCAGTAGTAACCATAACTAAGAAATACCGATTAATAGTAATTTTATCATTCAGTTGAAAATTCTGTCAAGTGAAAATTTTAAAATGACATGGTCGAGGTGTAGCCACATGCGGGTTTTGAATTAAAGTCAATTTGATAAATTCTGCGAAATTTCCACAATCTCAGATACCCATCAAATAATGAATAAAAAAAGTTCACATGAGATAATTTCCCCCTCTAAAAATTAGACACAAACAAGAGTCAATAACGTCATAATTTGCAAATAAAACGACGCTTTATTCGAAAGAAACAACATAATTAAAAATTATTGGCACACGTTTGGTAATTGTGTATTGTCATTTTTCTTAAAATTGTAGAGGTTACTGATTTTTGTTTATTCGTAATAACATGATTGTTTTGTTGACTAACGAGTGCTGCAATGTAGAGCACTTTGCTGTTTTTATTTGCCTATGATTGTCATATCTCAAAAATAAATACAGTTACCTTTGCTATATTTTTTGAAATTTTTAATAGTATATTCTAAACCTATTTATACCGGGAGATCATTTAATAATGTCAAAAAAACTACTTTCAATTTCCAATTTGTCTATATTTGCTTCCATTATCTTTACAATTCCTACTGAAGTTAGGTGCACAACTTGTTAATTATTTATAATTTGATTTAATGTTAATTTAAAATGACAAATTATAAAAATTTCATTATACAGAACTTTTGAAGATACATAACATACAAAGTTTAATTATAACATTATATGACATGCTCAATATGACTACCGTTATTATTTACACATGCATCAATTCTTCTTTTCATAAACATTTTGTAACTGCTGCGGAGTTATGTTATGTACAGGATCGGTGATTCCATCCTTCAATTCATCCAGAGTATGAAGCCGTGTTTTGTACACAGTATTCTTTAAGTACTCAAATAAAACAATTGAGAGGTGTACAGTCAGGTGACCAAGGGGCCAGAGTCTTCTACTAACAATTCGATCTCACATGTCTACTAGGGTTATCAAGGTCAAATTCCTGATTAGGAAGTTGGTTCGCGACTTCATCGATACTCAATGCAACAGAATACATCCACTCTGCATCACGGTGGCGTTGACCATTTCAGAAGTAAGTTTTCAAAATAAATCTGGATGTTGTTCGGTATGGTGCCTCACTTTATGCGCAACTTTTTCGCGCATTCACACCAAATAAAGAAAGACATTGTTTTTGAAATAGTTATTATGAATGTAATGTTTTTAAAAAAAGAAATTGTAATAACTGTAACCTACCAACCATCACCGTTTACCCTCTAATGCGCAAAAAAGTGGAGCCTCATGCCGAACTACACCTTTTCTTCTAACGAATAAAGCATTACACAGTAACCTATAAATTCTATTTCAATTAAGAACGGTAATGTTTTATCAATATTGTCGATATACCTTTTACAAACACGTCCAAAACAATGTAGTCTTAAGAAATATTTTTTTAATGCAGTAATTAAGAAAATAAACTAATGGAAACCCAAAACGTAAGTAAATTCGCTAAACAGTAATCACAGAATTAGACATTTGCCATTGTGTTTGCCATTATTTGACATTTTTTTTAGCGAACTTCTATGACATACTAAACATTTGATATCAACGATGGAAAGTAATATCGTATGGACATCATTTAATAGTTGCAGTATACATAAAAAATATTAGAATAAAACAGTGTTGCATTAATTTGAGTTTTATTTATTTTAAGTATTTGTGAAACTTTACAGTTTAAAACCATTAAATATCAAATTTTTTTTTGCTGCATATCTTTTGAAGCTTTACAACATAGCATTAATTTAGTGACAAGACAATGTAATTGTGTTAAACTTTTCAATTAAATTGTTATGTTAGCTAATGGAGTTAAGGTGTTGTAAGGTTAACAATGTTTCAGGCAAATAATTCTGGAACAACTAAAAATTAATATAATTTATAACACAACATTTACAAAATAAACTATACTGCGAAAGAAACATTAGTGCTACTTAAAGCACCTTAAGCACAAGCATATGGTCTTTGGTACAAGTAAGGAAACTATACGAATAAAACTAAACATAATTCCAAAAACTTTCTAAACTACTATCTCATTATAAGAGGGATGACTTTTATAACCATTTAGTTAACAACAATACAAAAGAAAATTGAAAATAAAACTTATTTTTGGTAAACTTTTGTAAAGCAGTACGGAAATTCAAGAAGGTCGATAACAAACATAGACATTTTTGCATCCTTTAGAGCGTTTCAACAATCCTTAAGTTAAACAAAAAACATCACAAAAGATGTGAAAGCACATATATTGTTCTTTTAACACCAAACGTTTACAAAGAGCTGACGTATTTACACGTTCATGTAAAAAGCTTTTAAAAAAACACAGACAATTTTTAAAATTTGCAAAAGATTACAGAGGAGTAGATAACACTCAAAAAGAAACACAAAAATTACTAGCACTGTGAATGCACACATTCGCTTTAGTCCTCATTCGTTCAATAAATTTTCGCAGTTCTACAATAAAATCTTGCTTTTAACATTTTTATTAAAGCTTCTGCGGATTTATTAGAAAACAATAAATTTCTTATTTTTGTAATATAGGGAATAATTAAATCACGTTTTTATTACTCTTTCAAAATTTCACTGCTTGTAGCACCTGACGAAATAATGCATTAATTAACTGTAGCACCAATTTAAAGAACTTATCTTTAAGATCACGCCTTGAGGTATTGTTAATTACGTTTTCTAAATCTTCGCAGAGTTATTATAAATTATTTAAAGCGTCTGCAATGGGTAATCCGAAAATTACTAAAGGGATAAAGTTTATAACCAAAACGATTCAACTGTTGAATAAGAAAATGTATTACGTTTGTGTATGGTAGAAAGCAGATAATACGGTTTTATGATACTGAGGATAATAAATTAAAAATAAAATAAATGGGGACTGAATTCTGTTACTTAAAATATTATAACAATTTACAATTTGTTTTAAATATTTCATGTTGTAAAATTACATATTAGTAAACTGTCTAGAGTATACTTTATTGATATTTTAAAAATAATTATTTATATGGTTCCATATTAAATGTGTAAAAATTTTAATTTCATATTAACTAATCTATTGTCTTTATAATTACGGAGCGACAAAGATTAATGCAATTAACATATTCCAACGACAAAACATGTTCATAAAGCTAGTATTACTTTAATGAAATTCCTAAATTATGCTATGCAAGCATTATAGCAATAAACATATCCTTAGTGTTGTGGTAATAGTTGTTCTGCAAATATTGCGTGTACTAGCTTTGTGTTTTTATGATCACCATGAAAACGACTCATTAAACCGAACACAACCTATGAAAACTTGAAGTACATTAAAATTTAGAACGTATAATGCATGCATGTTTTATAATTTAACAGTGCCATTTTTACAAGTTTATTTCTGCAAATGTGGAACCTAACTGACCAAATAAGATTATATTGGAAATGCAAAATACTAGAAGAAGAAAAAAAAAACAGCAATTCAAGTAAAATAACAATGAAAGTAAAGCAAAAACGATGACCATTTTCAAACTTATCCGAAAAGCAATACTATGTACTTATTATTTTGTGTTTTTTTTCAGAAAATTAAGCATTGTACTTTTTGTGTTCAGACTTTTTACTGAAGTACTACCTCCCAAAGGTAAAAATTGAATAAAATTCTTGCTGACTATTATGAAAACAAATAATACAAAACTGCTAAACTTAAAATTCACACTGGTATTACTACAATAAAACCTCTATTTTCAGCCACCTCTTAAAAACGGTCACCTTTATAATCGACCGAGTTTTCCAAGTCAATTAAACGGAAATATCCATATTAATGAATAATGACCTTCCTAATAGCGACCATCTCTCGATAACGGCCACGGCCACTTATTTGTAAACTTTCTTGGAAAAATACATGTAATTCTACCTCCCATTTCCGACCATTTTTAAGTAAGGTCATTAGTAGACAACAGCTTAGCGTTCAAGTTGTGCAAAATATATAATTGTTTCATTGTGTGATACTTAAGTAATTACCGGTATTTAAGAACGGATTTAAAGAATTTGTACGATTTACAATAGATAGTCATTACAGAGAAACAGCAATTAAAAGGTTCATTAAGCTCACCCCAAAAATCGTATTTTGCGTACATAGTTTGAGTTAGTATGTTCAACAGTGCTGTTACATATAGACGTACAGAAAAATTACAATGTCGCTAAAAAGAAAACGTTTGTCTCTTAAAGAGAAAATTAATATAATTATGGAAAGTGAAATGTTCAATACCAGTACCAGAGCTAGAAAGTTTACAATATTTTAAAAAACAAATGTGATTTAAAAACAATTTGAAGAAAGTTGCAATACAGAGCAGAAGAAAAATTTCCTAGAACTGAAGGTTTAGAAATTGACCGAGTAGTTTACAATTGGTTTTGTAAAGTTAGGAATAAAATATCCTATATCTGGACCATTAATAAAAGAGAAAGAATTGGAAGTTGCCGGAAAATTTAAAAATGACTGATTTAAGTATTCAAGATATAATCAATAAATTAGACTATAGTAGTTTTTACGTGAAACATTAAAGATATGGGTGAAGTGTGTGAAAAACTAAGAGATGTGCAAAGTTTTCTATTTTCTAATGATAAGAGTGAGCTAGCGGTAGAAGTACTTCAAATTTTATCAATATATGAATCTTCTGTTTTACAAACTAAACTTAAAAATGTAAAACAAACCTCAATACAAAAATATTTCACAAAAATGTAGTTTAATGGTACATATTATGTAAATGTATGTATCATGTATTCAATATGTATAACTCTTCCATTATTATTTTGTCTAATTATTTAATATTGCATAAGCACATTTATATTTTTAATGCAGATATACCGGGTGTGACGAGACATTAGACATATTTCACAGACTACTTCGATTTGAATTTTGAAAATTTGGCTTTAGGCGTTTTCGGGCATGTTCTTTTTAACTAAAATAATGGCGTCCACCTAACGTTTCCAGTTGTAACGGAAGTTGACATTATCTTCGTTGTTTTAAATGGAACACCCTGTATATTATTGCAATTTTGAATTTTACGTTAATTTTTAGATAAACTTTTATTAAAGTTTCTTATTTTTAAAATTAACCGTTTTGAGATATTTCATTTTGTCAAAAAAATTTGAAAAACACTTTCTAATTTAAAAGAGATGTGTATGTTACAAAAATATAGTTAAAAAATAAAATGTATAGAGGACACAACTGATATTCTAAGCTTCCCTCTCATGATTTCATATTTACTTAATTTGATACAGGGTGGTAGAAATGTAGTGCCGAATTTAATCAAGTTCAAACCATCATAACTTATTTATTTTTGATGGAACACCCTGTATATTATTGCACAACTCGATGAACAATTTTGTTTTCTTTCGAATGGTATAATGGTTCCCTATACCTATCTTCTCTGGTTTTCAAGGTATTTACTGTTGTTCATTATTTTCCATTATTTAGCAATAAATAAGACTCAAATAAGCCTTCAATGTATGATTGTGTTGAATTGACAACAATAAACTGGTGACAGATTAAGTGCTTGTTTTGAAGTTCCACTAAAATTTTACATCCATCCTCGCAAGAAATTATGCGAAATCCGTTGACTGCACGAATAACAGTAAATACCTTGAAAACCACAGAAAATAGGTATAGGAAACCATTATACCATTCGAAAGAGAACAAAATTAAGTAATTATGAAATCATCGGAGGGAAGCTTAGAGTTTTAGTTGTGTCCTCTATAAATTTTATCTCTTTAACTTTATTATTGTAACATACACATCTCTTTAAATTAGGAAGTGTTTTTTTAAATTTTTTTTAAAGAGAATCCAAAATTGCAATAATGTACAGGGTGTTCTATTTAAAATAACAAAGATGATGTCAACTTTCGGTACAATCGGAAGCGTTAGGTGGACGCCATTATTTTAGTTGAAAAGAACATGCCCAAAAACGCCTAAAGCCAAATTTTCAAAATTCAAATCGAAGTATTCTGTGAAATATGTCTAATGTCTCGTCACCGTGGGACACCCTGTGTAGTACCCTATAGCGTACCGTATTATGTTCCATACTTAAAAGTTTTAATAAACAACTCATAGAAATAATTTTTTTTCCAATAACGGTCACTTCCATATACCGGTCAGTTTTGCAGTAAATTCTAGTGAACGCTATTTAGAGATTTTTACTGTATAACGATCTGCCTACTTTTGTTGAAAAGAAACGCCAAAAATATATTAAAACCTGTATACAAGTAAGTGTCTAACAAATTATTATTAAAGTAATATTGTAAGTAATATAGTTAAACATATAATAATGAAGATGTTTTTCAATTAAATCAGTATATCACATTCGTCTGAGACGTGAAAAATACATTTTGTGAAGCTGTTAATTTAAAATCTGTCAATAGTGAAAAAAATAATTTAATTGTATTGCTACACTTTTAATCGTTTGCATAAAATTTCATTACAAATAACGATAATAGATTTTCATTTGTTAAACCTATACGTAATTAAAAATTAATTTATGCTAATTATAATATGTAATGGCGGCGTCTAATATTTATTTTTGCATAATGTTATTACCGCATTTTTATAGGTTAAATTAAACTGCAGTTATATTGAGTTATATATTGCACACGTATATTTGATTATTTATTCTCACATGCACATGCATTGGTTATTTTGCTGGTAAACCGCTGCACTTATTTATAATTCAGTTTATTGTAATTACAACCCCATTCACAAATTATATTAAACATTTAAACAAGCGTTTAGTACGTTATAAATATTTACATATTATATCAAATTTTCATTACGTTAATAAATAGAAAACTCTTGTAAGAATGTGAAAGGTAGTGTTGGTAAATATTACATTTAATTTATTTATTTATTTATTTAATCGTATGGTAATTATTAATTATTGTTAATTATTACATTTAATAAAATTCAATAAATGGCAATTATAAAAAATTGTCAAGCACATGTAATTTAGTTGTCTATTAGTTACTTTTCAAATATTATAGTGATTTTGGGTCACTTAAAGAATGTCAAAAATCGTACACAGTGGTTATAAATAACGACAACGTCGCGCAATTTTAATAGAAATTTTGGATTGCATTTAACAGAACTGTCACTTCTTACACTTTTTTGTTATTATTTTTAACCCTAACTTAATTTTTGTTACGGTTTACAATTAATTTGACAGGGACTGCGAATTGGTCGCCCTATAACCACATAACATAATTAACATTCCCGTATGATTATATCCCTTGATCTTATTTTTTTTCTTACTACGCATGCGCACAAATAACGATAACCGCGAAAACTGCTACTTTAGATGCCCCAAAATCTCTGCATTAAGAGGACTTTTGCGTTAATTCACTATATGTAGTTTTAATGGTAATTAGTTGGGATATTGTAAGAATACCATTAGAGATAGCGAGTTAATTTTTTTTTATCTGAAAGAAAACGTTTAAATCTATGTTTTTTGTTTTCTAATTTTCAATTTCTTTTAACCTTCTATTTAGAAAATACTAGAATATTTCCAAAATTTCAAGTTTCATGTTTAAACTTCATTATTAACTTCAACTATAACAAAATTAAAATTTTAAAAAACAATAAGCGTAGATTTAAGTTTCTTCTTTCAAACAAGACCACGTTCATTGAAAATTCTTTAAAAATAACCAAAATATTACTGAAAAACCTAAACACTACAAAATAATCGAAATACAGCAGTACGCTGGAGACACCGTGGTTGTTGCTGGAGTTACTTATTGAGACGTTCAGATCCGTACTTCACATATTTCGATAGCTCGATTCCGAGCGTTCTTATCTCTGTATACGTGAGACTGTTTATGTAATACAAGTTTATCTTTAATAAGCAACAATAAATCATTTATGATGGTGTTAGGGTAATTCCGGGTGAGATGGCCCTGCGGGTGAGATGACTCCTTTGTCTATTTTCCAACATATTCAAATTTCCCGCTGTAGTTGCTAGTGTATGAAGTTATGTTCAAGACGCGAACGCGACATCGGTTAGTGCAGGTTTATTCCATAAATTAGGTAAGTTATTGATGATAATATGATTTGCTACCACCAGAAACTTTTTGGGTGCTGTTTAATTTGTAATTGATTTATGTTTTACGAAAGAAAAATCACTTTTGTTGATATAATGTGTTAATGTGGCACCAAGAGGTTAGGTTTCCATTGGCGGGCTTGTATTTTGCCGAACCCTTATTGAAAAAAACAAGTGGGCCATCTCTCCCGCACAATCGGGTTAGATGGCTCTGTATTCTAGGGGATAGTTGGCCCATTTAAAAACTAGGTATTCAGTTGTTACTCCACATCATTATATGATGGGGAGTTATGCGGCGGTTTCTAAACTGAAAATTTTGACTCCCTTTTAGTATGAAGCAAAAATTTTTTTGTCTTTAGGCCGGCCGGCCGTCCGTCCGTATGTAAACAAAATTACGACTAAACCACCAGTTCGATTTTCATGAAACTTAGCATGTAGGTGTTATTTATAATTTACAAGATCTGATTAGTTTTGGGAATAATCCATTGAGCCAAAACAGCAGATTACCTACATAGATTTTCTTATTTTAGATTATTTTCAAAAATATTAATTTTTTAAATATTTCGTTAAATAAATGTTGTTTGTAATTCATTTCTACACAACTTTTATTTAAACTATTTTTGGATCTGACAAGTAATTACTAAGATATGGTTATCACGTGACATTAATTGTTTTAATTATATCTCCAAAAGTATTAATGGTAGAAAAAAGTTATAGAAAGAAATTTATTGTAAATTACATTATGTAGGTATAATTTTTGTTTGAACTTTTTTTTTCTACAACGCAAATTTCGAGCAACATTTTTTTTTCAAATCGAATTTTCTATATATATATATATATATACTCTTGTTTTATTTTTTTTAGCAACATGCCGACCGAATATAAACGAAAACAAAACAATTGCAGAGGGTTATGGACACAAGAAGCACTTTTGAATGCTACTGAAGCAGTTCGAAGTGGCAGAATGGGTGTCAATGCTGCTTCCAGAAACTTCGGTGTCCCGGCTCCTACTTTGAGAAGAAGAATAAAAATAATGACTTATCAAAAAGCTTTAGGACCTTCTTCAGTGTTAGGAAATGCGAACGAGGAAAAACTTAAAACTCACATCATTAAGCTCCAAAAGTTCGGTTTTGCACCAACCCGCGAAGATGTACGATCGATGGCATTTCATTTGGCAGAAAATTTGGGCATAAAGCATACATTTAATAAGAACAAAGAACTAGCAGGTTATGACTGGCTCAATATGTTTTAAAACGCCATCCTGACCTAAGTGTTCGAAAATCAGAAGGGGTTTCACTTGCCCGCTGCCAAGGCATGAACAAGGTGGAAGTTCAGTCATATTTCCAGCTTTTAGAAAAATTTTGCTTGAAAATGATATTATGAACAAGCCATCAAATATTTTTAATATGGACGAAACAGGATTGCAATTAAATAATAAAACCGGATTTGTCATTGCCCAAAAGGGTTCCAAAAATGTTGCAGCAGTTACTTCAGCAGAAAAGGGGAAACTATCACCGTTATTTCCTGCTGTAATGCAGAAGGCTCCTTCTTACCACCTGCTTGTATTTTTAAAGGCAAAACAAAAATCCGAATTTGAAGATGGAATGCCTCCCGGTTCGGCTGTATATATGAATCAAAAGTCTGCTTATATTAGCACCGATTTGTTTTTGAACTGGTTGAGAACACATTTCGTCCCTAGGAAGCCAAATGGAAAAGTTCTTTTGATTTTGGATGGACACGCAACACATTGCAACTCCGTTGAAATGCTGGAATACGCGGATGCTTGTGGAATAATATTGCTGTGCCTTCCAAGTCACACTACGCAATTTTGCAACCATTAGACCGAGCATTTTTAAAAGTTTAAAATCAAACTATGCCAAAGCTTGTAATTTGTATATTAAAACAAATCCAACTAGAAAAATCAACAGAATGGTATTTGGGAAACTTTTAGCAGATGCATGGTCCAAATCAGCCACGGTAGAGAATGGGGTCTCAGCGTTTAAGGCAACTGGAATCCATCCATATAACCTAACGCCATTCCAGAGTATGCCTTCTTGAATGATGAATCTGAACCTAGACAACATTTGCCGGATGCTGTAGAAGAAAACATGGACGAAATTATTGAAGAACGCCCTTCGCCTGGTTCATCACAATCAGCTGTTAATGAAAATGAAGTAACTCCTACTAAAGATACACCAGGGACAATGTTGAATAAAATAAATCCTGTTCCTAGTACGTCACGTGGTGTTCAGGAAACCAGAAAACGTAGTAAACAGGTAGCAGCAATTTTAACCTCATTTGACAACATTGGAAATAGAAAAAGCGTAGAAGCAAAAAACGTATGCTAGAAGAACGTAAAGTGGCTAAACTAGCAAAACGTGATAAAGATTCGAGCAAGAAGTCCAAACTTAAAAAGTTGTAGATGAGTCGTCTTCCGATGAAAATTCTGACTTTGTTTCCCAAGAGTCTGATGATAGTCCTGAGGATGACGACACTGCTGAATGCGTGGGATGTGGAGAACAGTACTCCTCTACATCGAAACAAGACGATTGGATTAAGTGTATGAACTGTGAAAAATGGTTCCACGATGGATGCTCAAAATTTATGAATATTTGCCATTCTTGTGGAAAAGTTTTAGCTTTAAAAAAAAATAAAATGTAGTTCTATTTTCTTCCAAATATTAGCTTTCTATTGGGCCATAATACCTAAGTAGTGGGTCATCTCACCCGGACAATCCGGGATAGATGGCTCTATGCAAGGGTTGCAATTTATTTGTGTTTTGCAAAAATGTATGACATTTTCTGTATTTTCCCATTAAAATACCATTTTATAATGTTTTTACTTTTACAAATATTTTTTCTGTCTGGATACCACTTAAATTTACAATGTCCTAATTAAAAGAAAAAAGTGGGTCATCTCTCCCCGACTTACCCTATGCATTTCAAGACAGTCATCACCTATTGAAACTCGTAATTAATTTTTGAAATTCTTTGTTTTTAATTTTTCTGAACCGCAATTAAAGCTTTAAAGGGAATTCGTCCAAAATTAAAACCTGTGAAGAACATCGGGCATTTTAAACTTAGGTACATAATTTTGTTGCATCTTCCGTAAATACTTATCTTTTGGTCACGTCCAAACCAAAATTATTATTAAAATTCTAATCAGGCGACTAATATAAGCGTTGCATTATTATCCAGAAAAAGGATTACTTCATTATATCTCTCTTTTACGGTACCTAATTTTATTGCACCTTTCATAAAGCCTATTGTTCTCTCACGTACCCATTAAAATAGATTTTATTTAAGGGTTACAAACGTTGTTATTAAAACATGTTTATGCTGTTCAATTTACTATTTTGGACATTTTCATGGATTTTCTCACAACCATTACTACCTATTCAATTTATAAGGTTTAACCACCCCTTTAGTGGTGGTACAAATCATAATATATATACTTCAACATCTTTAGTTTTTTGTCATTCGATTTTGAAATTCATCCAAACAGTTTTTACAAGTACCTACGTACATTATTTTTTTATATTGTTTGCGTTCTTTTGTTTCTTTAATTTATTGTGCTTAGATAAGTTTAAGTAAATGGATTCTAGAAAAGGCAAAAAATCACGTCTTCGTTTATCTGCTCCACGAAAAAGAGTATGAACTTAATCAAATACCATAGGTAAGTACTTATTTTAAATTACTTTCCTATTATTTATTCGTATTCGGATATTAGTAGAATGGAAGCTCTTCTGTTATTGTTTGATTACTAAAAATTGCAGAAAAACGTTAATTACTGTGAATTTAATTTTCTCGATTTAATCTATTTGATTCTGCAATTTCTAAATGAATTAGCTTTAATTTAATCCAAACAAGCTTTTTCCACGGTCAACTTCCGTTTTCTAAAAAAGTTGTTTAAGCGCGTATGACCTTTGACATTTTCTTCTGAACAAATTCTGTTAGAAGTTAGAGTTTTTTCTAAATGGGATAAACCTGCTTCATTATCAGCATCAATTGAAGATATTAAATTAGGTGTATTCATTGTTGTATCAAAGGCAAATAGCTGTTCAAAGCGATCAAAATATTTCCAGTTAATTCGTCCACGGCCAATGACTGATTTCTTATTGTTATCTTTATTTTTTTTAATGTGTTTTTTATGTTTCTAAATTTTTATTCATCATGAGTGCTATTAATATTTTTATACCCATTTTCATTAAAAGTTTTTGAGATTTTTGTCCTATAACAATTTCTTTTTAATTTTTGGATTGCGGAAATCTTCAAGCTTTGTATATTCATCTATTAACAATAAAGTGGTATTATTGTTCTACATAAATTCTTGACTTTTGTATTTTTTTTTTTTTTTTTTTTGATTTCTGTTCAATGTTTTGTCCTTCCCCTAATTCTTCTTCAAACAAAGGCAATATTTTAGTCACAGCTAAAAAATCATTATTTTTTAATTTAATTATCCCAATCTATCTTATACATACATATCTCTTGTAGCTGTTATATTAGCACAATTATTAATTGTTGTAACTAGAGATAACTTTTGAATTGAAGCTAAAGTAGAAAAGAAATATAAAATTTATATGGATTATTTTTTAATCTTTGCATACATCTTTTCTCTGGCACTAGGTAATTTGTTATTAATAATAACATAATCGTTTAATACAACTAATTTCAAGGGATCCATTTTCCAAAATGCACAAGTCGTAAAACAAATTTATAAAATGTGAGGTTACAATACTTCGCTTATAAAAATCACCGTAAAAATATTACAGTGCTCTCGATGGGCAGTGGTGACTATCAATAAAATCTCAACAAACACCGTTCAGTCGAACTAACAGATAACCATACTCCAACTGGTAAGTCGGCTGAATACGCTCATTGTTTTTCCGTTAATTTTATTTTATTGCGCAGCCGCAGTATAAGTGATAACGTTTAGCGTTAGTAAATTAAGCGGCGTAAAAATTTTAAATAAAAATTAGCATTCCTATTAAAATATGACACTTAAATGTAAAATTTAAACATTCAGAACAAAATAAATAAATGCCATTATTAGAATTTAGAACATTCAGAAATTGTAATAAAATTCTTCTTACGTTCTTCACTGCTACATCAAGAATTATTTAAACCCAGCTATATAAACTTAAGATAATGTAACTATTTTTTATAAGTCTAGTTCAAAAGCTCCTTGTCAACAATAATTTAAAATACAATTGCAAAAGTATGGTATGAAAAACACTACTAATAAAATTACTTAAAATATTGCATTCTCTAAGTGGTTAGATCAAAATTTTGTTTTTTTGTTTTTGAACGTCAAACAGAATGTTTGTATAAGTATGTTAAAAAAGATGCTTGATAATTATAAAGAAAGGAAGTTTTAATGTATTTTTAAATCTTTGGAGACGTAGCTCCACATTTAAAATTTATATTTGTATTCAGCTTTAATATAAAAGGCGGCGCTGACATAATTCATACAGTGAGAAGAGAACATTTGATTACAGGAATACGAGAGTAGTACAGACTGCAAGTACAATTTAATATTTCGCCACATTTCAGATGTTTACTTTAACTTTTAAAAAATGAAGCGTAATTAAATGCTTCGTTTCATAAAATAGTTAAATTGTTGGTGCGAAATTACATTTTGTTCATGAGCATGTAAATTATGCATGTGAGAAGTGCCATCAAATAGTTTGCCGTTGTGACACACGTCACGTGTCGACCAATAAAAATCGGTTAGTTTTTTATGTACGCTGAAATCATTTAATGATACACGTTCGATAAAATCGTTGACTGTACGTGCATCCACTTCGTAAATACTTTAAAAAAATTTAATCAAAATGCTTAATAGACAACACGGACATTACCGTGTTTTTAATTAATTTTGTTGCCTACATGAGTGCTTCTAAAAATTAATGAAATAATTTACATATTTATGGCGTGAGCATGTAAATAACTTTTTAAGTAATATTTTTAAAACAATATTTTGGGGTTATAAAAACGTAACACCTTTGTAAAGTATTAAAAAATTTATGATCATACCACCGTATACACAACAAATAAATTTTTTCTTATTTGTACAAACCTTATGTAGCTGATTTAATTTAAATTTATTTGAGGTTGTAAAATGAAAACAAGATTTAGTTTTATTTTAAATTCAATAACTTATGTTTTAAAATATCGATGGCTTCGTTCTAACAGGTCGTAACCCACAATATTTACGAAATTTAGTTTATTGCGTTTCTGAGATGGTAGAGGTCTCTTACATCAAATTTTAATACGCTCTAAGCCACAAAGTACTAATAATATTTTTAAACATTTATTTATAATAGGACGTATCACAACAAGCGTTTGATGTAAGTGCAATAAGTCGTAACCCTCAAAAATATAACGATGACAGATTGGATAGTGTTGTGTTTGCAATAGTTTGCCTAAGCCTAAGCAGCAGCAATTAATTTAAACAACGTTCAATATAATTTAGTTTTCGAATTTGATTTAATTAATAATGAAATTAGTTCCATTATCAGATATTACTAATAAAGTGTTTGAAAATAATTTAATAGATGATATCTAAAAAGAAACGACACCAAAAAACTGTGAAATTGTAGAGTCAAATGATGTTCTTTTTCTGCCTTCTCGTGAAGAAAGATTGTTCCATGCTAATAAGAAAGTATTAATTTTAAAAATACGCATAATTTTGATAATACTGAGGAAAATAGTAAATGCAATAGCAAGTATTACAGACCCTTTTTCAGAAAAGTTAGTAGACGAAAATCTGATAGAAACTGATGCGCGACATGCACAACCTTCTTGGGAAGATGATGTTTGCTAATCCAGAATGGCTACCACCAACAGAAACAAATAAAGTGCAAGATAAAGTAAAGAAAGGATGAAACAAATAAAGTAGATGATAAAGGAAATTAGAGAAGTTGAGAATGGAAGAGCTAAAAATAGGAAACGACAAAAAGTTCTTGCAACCTATGAGTGGAACAAAAACAAAAATAAAAAGTTGCAAATGATGGGAGAAAACTATTTGGGGATACTCAAGATCAACCGATGGAACCGTTAAGCAAAATTTGGAACGTACGGCTTGTAGTCTAAAACTTCACTGCAATGATAACGAATTTTGCAAAAGACGTGGGAAAAGAAAAAGCTCTCTATTTACCTTTGAAAAGCGTCAAGAGATATTTAATAATTTTTCGAAAGTGACTTGGGAACAAAAAAATATCTATGTGCTTAGTTGTTTACCAACCAAAAAAAAGATGTTATGTAACAGAAATATTCTTCATCACTTAAGATTGAACAAAACTTTATTGCAAGTATGTAAAAAAATGTTTCTTTCATCTACAGATCTGAAAAAATGGTTTGAATGTGGGTTATAAAAAATCAAAATCATGGAACAGCACGCAGTTCTGAGACTACCAATAAAAGAAAAATAGAAAACCGCACGTAGTCAAGTTTTGCACAAATTAACAAAACACAAATTGATTTTTTAAAAACTATTTTTAAAAATCTGGCAAAAATGGAATCTCACTATTATAGAAAAGATACCAATAAACAACATTTACAATATCTATTTCAGACAAAAAAGGAAGTGTATGAGCTTTACAGTAGTCAGTGTAAAGACGAAAAGAAAACACCACTATCGATTTTTACTTCTAATAAAATTTTTGATGACCAAAATTTATCAATTTATCATCCCGCAAGGACCAATGTGATATTTGTTGCCAATATAAAGTCAAACAGTTACCAGAAGGCGAATATCAAAAACACATTGACAATAAAACCTTGGCACATAAAACCAGATGACAAAGAATCTGATATTCAAGGTAAAAAATATACTTTTACTATGGACTTCCAGGCTGTAAAACTGTGCCCCGTTCTTCAAGCAAGTAGCTTGTATTATAAAACAAGATTACAAGTTCACATCTTTACCATCTACTACCTTTCCACAAATCAATGCACCAACTAGGTGTGGAACAAAGCAGAGGGACGCCTACAGGCGTCTATATTTGTCTCGTGTATTTTAAAATACCTTGCATTGATAAAGAAAGAGAGATTGTACTGTTTTCTGATGGCTGTGGATATCAGAACCGTAACTCTATTCTAGCCAATGCATTAAGCTATTTTTCTACCAAACATGGAGTTTGTGTACAGCAAAAATTTTTAGAAAAAGGGCATTCACAAATGCAATGTGATTTCACATTCCTAATTAGAAAAAAATAAAAGGACGGCAAATAACACTTCCTTATCAGTATCTTAATGTAATTAAGGAAACTAGAAAAAAGCCATTTCCGTTGGATGTACCTGGTAGCCAACTAAGAATGGACGCCGTCTATATATAGGGAATTATAAATCTGACAATATTGAAAAAAATATTTTAATAAGTAAATCGGCTACGAGAAATCGCGGGAAATTATTTTCAAGTTTGTAAGATGGCGGCTAGGGGCGAAACTGTTATGGCCGATCATAAAATTGGCTCTTTCTCCAAAAATATGAAAATATAAATATATTTTAAATATTGCCGTAGTAAAGACTGCATAATTTCAGATTTTTTTGCTTAGAGTAATTTACTCTCTCTTATAAAATGTAGTGGTGGGGAACGTCAAACAAGTTTTTATTTAAATGGAAATAACTTCGGTATATGTTAATAGAATTGAACAAACTAGGTCTCGTTTAAAAGAGCTCTTCTTACTTAATAATATGCTGTATAAAGATAGTCGGAATAAATTTTAACGTGATAGCTAGAGGGCGCTGTTTAACATTACAACAATTATTTCGCATTATCATAAGATTTTTAAATAGCACCCTATGTATCTTTTTATACAGTTAAATAGAGGACAAAATTCTTAAACAGTCGGCGCAAACCGCAACTTCCTATCTTTCTTCAAACCAAAGATATCAATAAAACAAATGTTTGACCGCTGACTATGCAACATCTATTACATATTTTACGTAGAAAATGAATTTAAATTAATTGAAACCATTTAATTAATGCCGCCCTAAATGTTCAAACAGTCGTTCATCGTTTTCGATGCACTTAAGCATCTAAAACCGACAATGTATGCAAAGAAGAGAATAAAATGGTAAAATAATCAGTTCTTAGCGAAGGCACCCGTCATAAAATTAGTAGGCTGTGAAACAAAATTGGAAGCAATACGTCAAAATATTGGAACAATTGAATTTCATGTCAATATCATTTAGTTACTATTTTTCAAAGCTTGTTCTTAATTTTGTTATTGGGTTTTCGTGTAGTTTGAGTTTACTTGTTGTTGTTTTAAGTGTTACGTTACTGTTAGTTTGTTAGTTTTTCTTGTCGTTTTAGTGTTACGTTAGTGTTGTTAGTATTAGTATTAGATAGTCTTAGTGCTGTGCTGTTAAGTGTTACAAAATGCTTTATACCAACGAAGAGTTATTTGACATGATAGGTGTCTATTTTGAATGCATGAGAAATGCTACAGTTGCTGAAAGGGTATATGCGCAGCAATATCCCGATAGACGGCACCCGAGTAAAAAGGTTTTTCTGCGAGTTATCCATCGTTTACAAACAACTGGAAGCGTCCATGTTCCCGTATACCGTAGACAACACCAGGAGACGTACCGAAGGGAACATTATTAATGTTTTAGCTTATGTGCAGTTTAATCCACACCTAAGTACTAAAAGTATTGCACAAGATCTGGGAGTAACTCTATCTACCGTTCAAATCATTCTCAAAGAGCACAGGTAAGCGTATCTTCAATGTTGAAACTCTACTGTAAACTTACAAAAGTTTACTTAATACTTATCCTACTGTTGAATCAGTAGTGATCATCTTACATCTTTTAGGTTACATCAATATCACTTAGTCCTGCATCAGGCATTGACTGCTGCAGATTTTGATCAAAGACTAGACCATTGCCACTGGCTCTTGGGTATGATGGCAGACGATCCCCAAATTCTATCACGTATATTGTGTACAGATGAGGCCACCTTTCATAGTAATGGCAGTGTAAATGTCTATAATATGCACTATTGGTCAAGAACAAATCCGCACTGGATGCAAGGTTCAGCACCAAGGTCGTTGGTCTGTAAATTGTTGGGCAGGGATTCTAGAAGGGCAAATTATCGGTCCATTCTTTTTTTTTAATAACTAACTAAATGGCCACAATTACCTACAGTTTTTAACAGAGCAATTGCCGATTCTGTTAGAAAATGCCTTTAGAAATTCGAAGACAAATGCTGTTCCAGCACGATGGCTGTCCAGCCCACTTCGCAGTGAATGTTCGTCAATTTTTAGATGCCAACTACCCTGGTAGATGGTTAGGACGGGGCAGCATTTTTCCATGGCCGGCTAGATCACCGGATTTAACATGCCTGGATTTTTTATTTATGGGGTCGAGTAAAGTTATAGTGTTTGCAACAGGACCCACTACACGTGATAACATGATTGGACAAATAAGCGACTGTATGCAAACTATTTCAGTAGCTGAACTAGAGAGTGCAGTTTGGTCTACGCGGGAAAGGATGCTTAGGTGCATCGAAAACAATGGACGGCAGTTTGAACATTTAGGACGGCATTAATTAAATTGTTTCATCTAATTTAAATTTTTTTTACGCGTAAAATATGTAAATAGTCAGCGGTCTAACATTTGTTTTATTGATATCTTCGGTTTCAAAATGATAGGAAGTTGCGGTTTGCACGGACTATTTAGCAATTTTGTCCTCTATTTAATTGTGTAAAAGATACATAGGGTGCCATTTAAAAATCTCATTATAATGCGCATTAATTGTTGTAATGTTAAACAGCGCCCTCTAGCTATCACGTCAAAATTTATTCGGACTATCTTTATACAGCATATTATTAAGTAAGAAGAGCTCTTTTAAGAGAGACCTAGTTTGTTCAATTCTGTTAACTTGTACCGAAGTTATTACCATTTAAATAAAAACTTGTTTGACGTTCCCCACCACTACATTTTATAAGAGAGAGTAAAATACTCTTAGCAAAAAAAATCTGAAATTTTGCAGTCTTTACTACGGTAATATTTAAAATATTATTATATTTGCATATTTTTGGAGAAAGAACCAATTATATGATCGGCCATAACAGTTTCCCCCTAGCGGCCATTTACAAACTTGAAAATAATTTCCCGCGATTTCTCGTAGCCGATTTACTTATTAAAATTTTTTCAATATTGTCAGATTTATAATTCCCGAGATATAGCCGGCGTCAATTCTTAGTTGGCCACCCGGTACAATAGCTGTCGTACGACTTTTTAATTAAATTATGATGACAAATCAATAATCCGTTTTGACTGCATCCGTCCAGGAAAAATGAAGAACGGTCTAACCTTTTCAGACCTCAGAGTTTTAAAATACTTACCTGACGGAAAAATACAATATAAACTTAAATTGACTGACGAATACAAGGATTTACCACAAAGACCCAAAATGCCTAGGGTAAACGATATTATCTTCCAATTACTATTTAAAGAGCGATTACCAATTATATTCTAAATGGAAACACTTACAAGATTTCAAAGCTGTTCTGGAAAAATATGTTCATAGTTTTTATGATCTTATTCCTCATTCTTTTAAAGAAAATTTAAAAAATAAAAAAAGTAATCGCATTACGTTAATTACGCATTGTATTTTTGTGTTGAGATTAATAAACATACAATGCATTTTTTCTATACTTTTTATTTGATTTTTAAATAAATATCCTATTACAGAGTGTCAAAAATATCTTCATGCCAAATCTATATAGATATTTTTAATATAACAAAAATTTTGAGGACACCCTGTACACTTTATTTTTCCTAAAAAAACTAATGGCTAAAAGACATAAACAACATAATAAAAATACCAAAAGTCGTGACCCACATAATTTTTACTTCTAGTTTTAAAAATTATAAAAATAACTAGATACAGTAATCTATCATCCTTTTTGTAACTATATCCTTAATTTTTTTGCAATATTACCAGTCAATTTGACACAAACCAGTTTTTGCAATTCCTGAAAAAATTCTATAACAATGGGATGCGACCTGTTAGAACTAAGCCATCAATATACAGGGTGATTCAGCTAACCCCGTTCTTCAAGAAGTTTATGGACTTCCCGTTGAAATATTTTGTTTAAAAGTTTGTAGTGGGGATTACTCAAAAGTTATATTTAATTAAAATATTTCAGCTCTTTTACCACTTTCGGTTTTACCGGAGTGGCTACCACTTTCTTATTTTGCTTCTATTCTCTTAAACGTAGTTTTATTCAGAGGTCGCAAGTGTGGATATCTCTCGTTAAACAAACGGCAAGTTCTTTTAATAATTTTGTAACATTCTCCATGAATAAAAATAAATTTAGTATGTCTTCATTCGAATATTCTTGGTAGATTTCCATATCGTGTATAATGTGTCACGTCGACGTTTACAAGTTGAATAAATAAGGCACATTGGTTTAATTTCCACAGGCCACTAGTCAGAAATTATTTAATAAAATAGAGAAATATTGTGTGTCGAATGTAAATACATCGAGAGCAGGAAAATGGTAACAAATAGGTATAGAGAACCCTTATGAAGATTGAAAGACCACTTAATTCTCCATCATATAGAGCAACAAGATACAGGGTGGTGTTCCATTTTAAAAAATTGACTTTTGAGCAGTTGAGAAGTTAGTCAGATTTAGCCAAACACTTTGAACACCTTGTAAATAATGAGATGTCCAAATACACATCATTTAAAAAAGTAAACAGTCCTCCCAAGTATAGCCTAAATTTTGTTACTATAACTTTCTTTTCAATCATTGACAAGCGTTTGAAAACAATACTACAAAACCAATTTTCTCAAAAAAATGAGAATATCTCAAAAAACTATTAATTTTCATATAGGTTGTGCTACATAAAAGTAACTTAGATTTTTAGCGTAGAATCCAAATATACAAAAAAATATATTATTTCATTTAAAATAAGAAAGTTGGTAGCCACTTCCGGTGTAACCGGAAGTGATAGAAAAACTGAAATATTTTAATTAAATAGAACTTTTTGAGCAATTCCCTATTCAAAATTTTAAACAAATATTCCAACAGGGAAGTCCATAAACTTCTAATGAACAGGGTTAGCTGAATCACGGTATACTTACAGTTGTGTCCAATATTTACTTATTTATCATTTAACTATTGATGAAAAAATGCGGTATTGGATTCCATTAACGCACAAGTATTTCGATCATTTCTTTTGTTTCCGTAAAATTAGGACATTTCCAAATTACGACAAAATAAAAGCGACTGAACCTAAATGTTACAATTACAAATTCAATTTTGTTATGATTGTTTAATAAAAAAATTTAGAGCAAATACTAGCAAAATAAAAAATATAGTATGAAAAACATAACATGACAATAACAAAAAGTTAATGGATACTAAATTTAAAAAGAAAATTGAATAGAACGCATAAAGAAAAACTAAATTAGATGATTAAGAACAGAGTTTAATATAAGAAAAAGTAGTCAGAAACGCAGATTCTACAAATAAATTTTTGGTTTAACACTATAATGATTTTAATGTTAATTAATAATTCTACAGGATGTTATTGACATATGTTAATAAAATTGACGTTCCAAACGTTTGAAACTGATTTTGTTAAAATTGTATAAAAAATGTTACTCGGATAATTTTACTGCAAACATTTGATTACAGAATAGTACCATAAGTCTATCAAAATGTTAAGCTTGGGTGTTCACGTTTTGAACAACTTGAAAGACTTTTTGTTTCAACAATTGATGACTTAATTCTGACATGGTTATATTGTTGATGTATACGAGTGGTTATTGTTCTTTCCGTGATATTTGATTCCTAATAACCTTTATTCTCAATTTTTTCAGTTAGAAAGATTGTTTTAGATGGTTCACAATGTTGCATGTGTACTAACTATAGTAGCGTCTCATCATCGGCAAATATTTCTGTTCTGATGTAATCTAATAGGAAAGTCAGATGTATAAACAAAATCAAATACCGAGAAAAAAAGTTCTTGATTTCATTCAGAATATTCACAATTTGACCTTAATTAGAAATAAATCTACAAGGATATGATTCGGGAAGGAAAATATTGTTTCATGGCAATTCAAATTGTTTAACACCACCAACCAAAATCAAAATATATCCGTAAAAAACGAGAAAAGAAACTAGGCTAAACAATGTACCGAAAAATTCCACCCACAGATAGGTAGATATTTTCTGCATACCTTATAGAACCACCACCCAGACCAGAAGTGGGAATCATGAAGACCCTAACGAGGCGAGTTTCAAGATAAGTGCTAACTTTGAGACTAATGGATACAATAGAAAGGAAAAAAATCAAAAGATAAAAGGCATCCAAAAGATCGTCAGCAACGGAATCTGAAAGTCAATCCACGCATATGTTCCATACATATATAAAGTGCACCGACCGCATAGAAACGATTTTAAAAAGGCACGACATCAAAACTATGGTCAAACCTACTAGAAAATTTGGCAGACCATTGGATCAACAAATGACAAATAAAACTGAAACTCAGCAGCCAAAGTTTACCGTATACTTTGTTTTTGTTGCAAGGTATACACATGAACCACCAAAAAACGATAAAAACGATGTTTAAAGAACATCAACCGGTCGTCTGGGTGCCATCAAAATCAATGGAGGCAAAACATGCGTTTAGCAATGGGGATCACAATATACTCTTCGAGGGCTTCAGGTTCCTAGAAATCTTCAACCTACATTCAAAATTTCTAAAGAAGGGTGATCACTGGTGTTAGCAACGGCCTTTAGATCTAAATCTAGACAAACCTAGTTCTAACCGCACCGGTGACTTTCTTGTTATTTTTTTATAGTTTTAATTGCACGCCTTAGTCAACTCTCGCAAGACGATTTAGTTTACACATCTCTTATTGTTTTAACTGTTATTCACTTGATTATACAATTGAAGTTTATTGAGCACACCTTTGCTGCAATTTCCCACTTTTTAGTTGCTAATATTTATTTCACTTCAGTCTTGTATTAATTTCTTTATTTTTAAATTCTAGTTTAGTTTATATTTAGATTGATATTAGAATGCAGATTGTTCTTGTACTCCAATGGGACAATTAATTACTAACGACACAAAAAATAAACACATGATTAAGTCTGTGAAAAATAGTACAACATTATGTGGCCTTCAATATTTTAATAAAAATGTAACTGCCTAAACATCTTATCTCATATAAGTCTTTATTGAAACAAAAACATCTTCCGAGATTGAAACATGTCGACAAGGTAACCGTAGTTGCCAAAGTTTTGCCACCTATCGTATGGGGCTTTATCAGGGCGAAATTTAACACAAACAAAGAAAGTTCAAGATAGACAACTAAAAGTCTAGAATCTGGTTTGGTCGACAAATTGATTACCTAACTTTTAGTTGTCTACCTTAAATTCCTCCTTTGTTTGTTTTAAGTTTCTCGCCCTTATGAAGCCTCTTACGATAGGTGGCAAAACGTTGGCAACTACGGTTACCTTTCGACACGGTTCAATCCTGAAGACGTTTTTGTTTAAATATATTATCTCATTACTAAAAACTCTATTATCCATGTAGCAACATAAAATATCATCATTATTTAGAACATCTAGACTTAATTAAAAGACTACACACTAGACTCTCTTGACTGCAATAAAAAATAAGTAGGCCAAGCTAAACAGAAAACATGTAATTTGATAAAAATCATACATACGGTTAGTAAAAACAAAATCCACACTACGCGTTAGACGTACACCATATTGCGATGGGTCATAATTTCAACTTACAACATCATCATATTTATAGAAATTAACCACCAAAACTACAAATACAAAATTCCCTATTATCTTACAGATATAAAAATATCTTATAGTGTCTTAGGATTAATTTAACTGGCGATCATTTTTTGTTTTGAGTATGTAGCTGAGTCATTCACCTATAATCATATTAATGTAATCGATGGTATGTTTTATATGAGTATAAATAACTGGTAATGGTTCATTTTCATTAAACAGCGACCTGATAAAGTACACACTCTGATGCACAAAAAATTAAACTGAAAAAACTATTTAGTGATTTTTGTGGTGCTCTTCCCCATCAAAATTTTGGTAAACATTTTTGTTCGAATTATTTAAACGATTATATTTGGAAAGGCAATGATTTTATATTGGTTTTTTGGTGGCATACTTGTTCTTTTCTTATTTTGAATTTACATTTTGACCCCTGTGTTCTTTTTTTTTATTTAATATCCATCAGTTGTATAATAATATTTTTGTTCTTGTTGAAATGTATGATAATAATAAGCAAATGGTTTCTTCTTATGCTTTGAGATGATTGTGATAATATATTGTATTGTGTGAGATAGTCTGTGACGGTATTATTTCGCAAATAATTGATTTATAGACCAACTTTTCCCTACCATATAGACAGCCGTGTTTACACTCATGCGTTTGAATATGAATGTTTGTGTTGAGGAGTCTTTTGTAGATTGTAGTTATTTGAAATTTACGGTTTCGATAATTTATTTCCTCATTTCCTATTTGCTGACTGTTGCAAAAGGTGTACATGGAAAATGTTGTCTAAAATTGAACATTCAGAGATGTGCTTTGTAATATCAAATGAAGTAAAAGAAATCTTCGACTGCTGTTCTTGTGTAAGTAGCTTTTTTACTTTTTCTTTTTGTAATGAAATATTTGCTATCACTGGTTCTATTAATTGCAGACACCTTTTTTTTCTTTTTGTGGGTTTTCTCTTTTGGTTCTTTCTGATGGTCACTGCAGACGTACTCTGTTTTAATTAATCAATGGATCTTTAATTCTGGTTATGCTGGCAAGGATAATAATCCGAAAATTATGAAATATCGACGTGGGTCTGGTATTAACACCATCGTTAGAATTTCACCGTACCTTGGGACTGTCTTCTAGTCAAGAACACCACCCAAGATAAACCTGTTATCTGGTTCTTTGTGGGCAGCTCAGTAACTGTTATCAACGGAGTCCATTTTGGTTTTCCTTCTTTTTATTGGATAATAAAATATTAGATTTAGATACGAGAGCGGTCATCTGCCCGATTAATTGTCGAACACCAAAGACTTCCTATTTATACAAGCTAAGTTAATTCTTTTATGCATGTCATTCATAAATTTGGTCGTGTCTTATGTATACGTACTGCGGCCGTGAGTTTAGCAACGTATCTTTTGGCGCTGTATAGATAACTAGATTACAAACCGGTCTACAAATCATATAGCATATGGAAATTATGACACAATTAATTAATACAAATTGCAAATTTTTCCTAAGGGAATGGAATTTTTGTCATGCATATTTGATACCGTCTTGGTCAGTCCGTCATTATAAGGTATCACTCCATGGGTGGTCGTATTTAAAAACAGGCGCCTCCCAGGCCCCACCCACAGGAGTAGGAAAAATTGTTTTCTTTATTGGACGTCGTTTAGCCCGGGGCATGCTCAAAGAGTCTAGCTATCGACAAAATTGAGGTCAGGCACACCCCCACGGTGTGTATAGAAGGAGAACACCAGGAGAATTAACTTAATTATTTAAAAAAAATATGTTTTTTAAAAAATTTTTGTCATGCATATTTACGATGGATAATCGTATTTAAAAACAGGCGCCTCCCAAGCCCCACCCACATTAGTGGGAAAAAGTGTTTTTTATTAGACGTCGTTCGGCCCGAGGGCATGCCCAAGAAATCTAGGTATCACAACTTGAGATCGCATACACCCCCACGGTGTGTATAGAAGGAGAACACCAGGAGAATTAAGTCAATTATTACTATAGATTTTGTGAACTAGAAAGATCTTTCCAACTACCTGATTAATTTTGTACGCTTTGAAACTATTTAAATAATCGGCCAAGGTCCGGTACTCCCCGTAATTGTTGTCAAGTACGTTCCGATCCATATTTGCTACGCACGTGAGCTTGGTGACTCGCTTGCATGGAAAACTCGGTGCTACGACTGTCAAATGTTTATAGTACGCTAACCTATTTGGGGCGTTTGTGCCTTAAATTATTTGTGCCTTAACTCGCTTTCGTCAATTATTATTATTTTATAAACATATTTTGCTATTAATTCTAAATGATATTATCTATTGTTGTGTCGAGGTGTTTCTATGTGTGTTAATTGAACTCTAGTTGCAATAATAATATACATATTTCTATCCACGTTCGGTTTGTTTCTGTGTCTACGAGTTCCTAGTGGCTCTAGATACAGGGTGGCCGATCAGTGAAGGGAAGGTGGATATCTCGGTAAATATTGGAGTTAGAAAAAACTTTTTGCAATGAGAAGTTGTGTCAAATCCTTGAGCTGCACGTTATAAAATTATTTTCTTTTTTATACAAAGGTGTTCCATAAAGTGTGCGGCATGCCAAGGTTTTGTTTTTTAATAGAACCACCATTTTTTATGACAAATTTGGGTTCCTTCGAAATTTTAATGTGACTTTATGCATTATACATAGTGTCTAAAATAGAGGGTTGCACATTATTTCACTTTTTCCGGAAAATTGACGTTTCGAAAAATTAAATAACTCAGTTATCCTGGAGTTTATCCAACTTCGATTTCGCAGCTTTAATATGCATTACATGTGAACCAAGCTAGTTGTTCACCTTTCCATTCTCGCTGGGTTTTAAGTAATCAGTTATTTTAAATTGAACTCCCTTTGATTCATAGTAACATCTCTGATTATTTCCAAATGGCACTACTGGGATGTGTAAGTGCCGTTGAACGTAAATCTCATAAGCTTCCTAATGATCAGATTGTAGATATCTAACTATTACTTAAAAATCTACAAAAATCCCAAGAGTTAGAAACCTGCCAAACTCATCATCATGTTTAAAAAACTTATTAAATCACGTTCAACGGCACAGTAAAAATTAGGGTGATGCCATTTGAAAAATCAAGTTATCCATGAATTTAGGTTGTTCAATTAAAATAATTATTACTCAAAACTAGCAAGTTTTGAAAGGTGAACAACTGGAAAATTTAGTTAGCACATGTAATTACGCAGTTGGAAAAATCCAGATAACTGAGGTTATTTAATTTTTTCGAAACGTCAATTTTTCCTTAAAAAGTGCAATAATTCAAAAACCCTCCATTTTAGATACTATGTATAATGCACAAAGTTACATTAAAATTCTCACTAAAATCCAAATTTGTAATAAAAAAGGTAGTTCCATTTAAAATAACATAACTTTGATATGTCGCACTTGTTGGAACATCCTGTATAACCAAATATAAGTTTTAAAATGTGCATCTCATTGATTTGCACAACGTTCATTCGAAAGTTTTTTTCTAACCCCAATATTATCCGAGATATACACCTTCCTCGCACTAAACCACCCTGTATCTCTCTATGGCGTGTAATCCTAGATGGCGCCTTATAAATTATTCGTGCAGTGTAGAAGCCTTCATTTCGAACGAATCTCAATAAGCTCACGACCACTTACGACAAAAAGCTGCCGGCCAGGCTCCTAGCACTGTTATATTTTTTGGAGTTTGTTTACAAATAAACCGTACAGGTCTTTGCACGCATAAAAGTGATTCCCTTGCAATGTTTTATATCAAACCTAAATAAATTTTGATGTGTTTTAGAATTTTTAATTTTTATGGATTTAATTTTATTTTTGTTGAGATAACTTCTTTTCTTGCTCTGTTGATTGGATGGGTACATATGCTGTGATGAGAATTTAAACTACAGAATTAAATTATCAAGACAAAATTTTTGCATTATTTTAACGTGCGTTGTTTGATGGTTCTGTAAGTCGACGGAGGCTCATTAACTACAGAACTCTTTATCGTATTATTCTGAAAAGTTTAGGTAGAAATAGCAAATAATTGAGCGTCTTTTACACTACAAAACGGGTTATCTATGAATCATATGACAATATTATTTCGGTCTTCTTTGTGTTATTTACTGATACTTATGAATATACGAAAGCAACTACTTTTGTTGAGTAGAAACGTGTTTGGAAGAAATAAAGTCTTCTTGAATTGGCGTTTAAGAATTTTGTGGTAGCGTTATTCTTCTTGTTTAAGGGTGTATCTATTCTTTAATGGTGGTTTGTGAAAAACCAAACTCTCCACTAACAGCGTTATTGTAAATTTGTAAATCATTTCAAAGCCGTAATTTTTGGGTAAGACGCCATTCTGTCTTTTGTTGAATTTTTAACAACGACTTTTAAAAACATCATTTTCCTCAACGTTTGATACAGTTAGTACCTGTCGACAAGGTTCTATTTTCCTGGTGGTTGCTAGTTACGATTACTTCTACCTATTTCTTTCGAGCTTCGATGTACGACCCTCGTTTCCAATAAGATAAGTGGTTCATATGTTTAAGGCAATTTAAATGAGAATTTTGATTTAGGCGGGCAACGCTTTGTGTTATACAATTAACTAATATACTATGCGTTAATGTTAAATAGCGTATTATCAACTTTGTAAGGCAAAGCGGTCCAGATACCGTTAATTATATGAGTTGAACGCAAATACAATTCCAATTTATTCCGCTACTTATGAGATAGCGCGATTTTCGTTTTGTTCACAAGTATATTACGGTCATGGTTCTACTTCGTTATCAATATCTTATTAATTAAGCTAAGTTTAAATAACAAGTTAATTTAATTTAAGTTCAACATTCTCATTGATTTATTGTAGCAATGTTCGATTGAATATGTACGTCAAATTATTTAGTAATATAGTCAATATTTTCCTAATTAAGTAGAACTCTGTGATAATGCGTTGTGTATTGTTTATCAATGTGATTCTCTTTGTTTAAAGCCGGATTGTCTGTCTTTTATTTATCTAAGTCTCTGTGCGACAAAAGCTAATTAGGAGATGATCGATCTATATTTTATGCTATATCTAAAGCTTTCGTCAGAAACATTATAAACAAATGCTTTTCTTGCTGTATGATATAGCGTGCATATAATGAGGATGTTGCCACAGCCTAATAATAAAATTATTTGTGACCCAATCTAACTTATTTATAAAAAATTGATAAATGTGAGCGATAGTCAGTGTCTACACCCTATCGTAGATTGCCATGTATTAATAGAAATTCACAGTGCCATAAAAAAGGCATATAGTTTCTCACTGTGTCCACGGATGGGGTATCCTATAGGTGAACATTTTTAATTTTATAGTTTTAGAGAAAATGTCATTCTTGATAAAAGTGTTTTCTTGTTCAAAACCCCATAAAATACAATAAAATTGAAGTTTTTAAAATCAAAATCATTTTATAGTCACTTTTATGAAAACCATAATATTGATGATTTGAAACGAGCAATAATTGTTTGTGCCGTAATGTTTTGAAGTTGGAGGAGGATATATTGAATAGATGTTCTTTGTTTACTGTTTACTGTTAGTTTTTCTTACATGATTACTCTGTATTGTTATTTTTGATGAGTTACTATAATTTTTCAAATTTTGGCTTCATTTTGTGGAGTTTTCAGAACAAGCGAACGCATTTATAAAGAACGACATTTTTCTTCACATCCAAAATTCAAAGAATTTTCACCTATATGAGAATAACCATCCGTAGAACACACTGTTTAGTGGCGTCAAATACTGATTGAATTAATTGTTTGATATTTGGGTTAATAAAACTTTATTTTTGCTGCAATAGATAATATGTATAATAATAGTTGTATTGTTTGTCCTTTTCTTAGAGGCACTTGGTGTTTTGGGTGATGGTAGCCAATTTACGTATATTATAATAGTTTTTAAATAAACGATTGTAGGCTGTTCAAGACAAAAGTAAATAATGCAGTCAAATACAGGAGAAAACACTTTCAGCCTTTCGGGTTTGTGATCTCATACAAAAAGTCACCATTTGCATTCGAACTTTACAAAAAGTTTTGTTGTATTTATAAAAATACAATAGAAAAAAAGTAAGTCTAAATTTAAAAGCACACCAAATTTTTATGATACAAAAGAAAGTTTTACTACTGTTACTGAATTATTCCTGACCTAATCTTGCAAAATTTGTTAAATATCAACATTAAATTAATGAATGTAAATATTAAAGCAAGTAAAACGTTCGAGTAACACCATAATGACACATTATTTTTTTAATAAGCCACATTAAAGTTTGTTTTAAATTGTATAATCTAAACAAGTTCGCGGGTTTATTGCGCTTAAAATCAGATATAGTGTTAAGTAAATGAAACTTGGTAGATATTCAGAAAGTTCCATCAGCACATGCCCGAGCAGTCTAAATTGTATAACATCTAAGTTGTGGTAGAGAAATTTAAAGTTAAATTGTCTCGGTTTCAAACAAATTTTACTAACTGAATTCTTGACGTCGGAAAAGTTTTCGAAATCTTGCAATTGATTATCTGTTTTTTTGGCTTAAAAATTCTTAGTAATACTTAAATATTCGTCTTTACATTTGTAAATAATGTTCTGCGTAAAATGGTCATATCTCCGATATTGATAAAATTCGATTTGAAATTTACGGTAAAATGGATATAAAATCCATAACGAATAAATAAATTATATACAGCCAGATATTATATAACTTTTATTAAATAGTATTTTGCACGCTTATTCATGCTTTTTACAGCAAAATTCATTGTTCATTGTACATTTAAAAAGTTCTATTGTTTATTTGTTAATTAAATTTAATTTTTATTATTGTTTAATAAATTAATTAAAAGATTAAAAGAGAAAACATTTTATGACTAGTTTGAATAAATAAATTAATACATAATAACAATACAACTTCCAACAATTACACCATATGAACAAACAATTTTAATGAAATTTTTATTATAGTATTGTTGTTTCACTAAAAAACTCAATGCATCAATTTTTTTAATTAATAAATCAGTTCCAGAATGTGATCACAATAAAGATCATAAGCGACAAAACATTACTAATACCTAAAGAAATGTGTTCCTATAACCAGTAATAATTTATTAAGACGAAAAAACCGTACGGCAATTTTTACCAAATCCTTTTATATTTTATTGAAAAAAAAGTACTTTTATTGTTTTAATAAACTTTAAACAGCGTAATGATAAAATAGATTTTTTAATTTAATCGCATTTTATTGATGTTACATGCGATTCCACAAAATATGCGAATATTGTAAGACAAGGAAAATATCAAAAATAGTTATTTGTCCAACAAGTGAGGAAAAAAGGCTTTCAAAAACAAACTAAAATAAAGAAAAACTATTTATTATAACTGTAACTTATTGTTACAATACAATTTGTACTATTATTTATTGTTACATATATGGAACATTTTATTATTCGTTGTAATATTTTCAGTGGTATTTGTAATACATGTAAACAAAATATCACTATTGGTTTTACAGCTAGAACTAGGAAGAACCACATCCTCACGGAATGTAAAAATAAGGTATTTGTTTTGTTAGCTAGAAGATCGCCAGTCTCATTAGACAATAATGATGCAGTAGTTCTACGAAATGTTTGTTCTATATATGCAGAACAATCCTCTAATTTTAGAATGTTCTAATTTTCATTTGCAATTTTATAAAAATATTAATTCTATTGTGTGGAACATTTTTTGTTCTTAAACTCATATATTTTCAAATTAACTTTATTACATTCCCTCCATTGCAAATATCTTGCATTATTACAAAGTGCGTAAAACTTGGTTTTGTCATTTGATATTTTAATAACCACATAATATCGCCTTTGTCCCCCCAGTCAAAATATTTAATTTCAATAGTTCATCGCATCTCATAGCACCGGCTACGCCCAATGATCAAGGAGTAGCCAGCAATACAAGACATCTAAAATAACAAGTA
>JALBCR010004674.1:0-84564 GCA_030710515.1 Abscondita cerata | reverse complement strand
GCAGGAATGCCCTACCACAGGAGATAACCTCGACTTTTTTAATATTTGGAGGACTTGCGTTTAACAGCCAATTAGACAACATTCCATTAACAATGGAATTCTTATCTTGTGGGCCACAGCTGTCACAAAATAATTGAATGGTTTTGACAGTGTGACTAAATTCATAAGTTGTTAAAACGTGATACAGTGCACATGCTATTTTATTAGCTCCTTTTGGGTGGTCCAGTTCAGTCTCTACGTACGACCTAACTGTATCTTGGTTTAATTTTCCTTTAGAACTCTATTGAACGACAGCAAAATTGTAAAAATTTAGTTGCATACTAAAATAAGCAGCTTTCTCTAAAGTTTTAGGAAGCGTCAAGTCTTTTTGACAATCGAAGTTAAATTACAACCTTCGGATTCTCTTGAATCTTTTTTAAGAATTCATAAAAGGCATTTGCTCGATTTTTGTAAAGACGTTGCTGAACCGTCCGTGTATTAATTATGCCAGAATCTGTAACAGTCTTTATTTTTTCTTGAAACTGTAGACATGTGTAACATAGACCCGTTTTTGGAGTACCGAAACCAACATTGTATGTCATCACAAAAAAATATCTAAAAAACCACTAGGTCACTTGAAGGTCAAGGTTCACTCTGTTATTGTACATATTCCAGAGTTCCCGGACATATGGCAAATAAAATCTGTGTGCAGTTTTGGAATGACAATAATGAGACTGAATAGATATTAGTGACTCTACAAATGTCTTTACAGCAGCTGGTTTATTGTTATTTTTTCTTTTCGTACTGTCACCTCCTAGGCGTTTTACAGGCATCTCATTTTCATTTTTATATCGTTTTAATATGTTCAGAATTCTGTCTTATTTTACTCTCAAAATGCCCATGTCTATACACATAGACCAGTATTCCATCCTTTCTTTTAACATGGTAAGATACTGACAGTGATTTTGTTTGTTCTTCTGTTCCTTTCGTTTTTTAGCTCTCTTGGGAATATAAGTGGTACATTGTTTTAATATAAAATGGTCCTGAGCAATTTTATCATTAAAAAAGCACCAAGAAATGTTTGATATCCCTCATAGTAAGCAAGGATAAACACTGATAAGATTGATGTGGTTTACCTTTGTGGCCACATAGAAGAAAATCAGCTAAACTTTTCGGTACATACCTATAAAAACAACGTAATCAAAATTTTCAAACAACGAAAACATACAATTTTGTTTAGGTAATTCGCGTTTTGACTTTGTTGTTATTCTCTTTCGAGGTGTATTATTTTCACTACCACTAACAATTCATTCACTGTTGAAACAATATTACTAGTCATAACAATTCAACTTCTCAATAGAATGTCAACAAAACAACTACGTACTTAACAATAATCAGAAGACTGAAACACATTCGACGGCAGCGCATGTCATCAGGCATCACGTGACACTATTACAAGCAACTCTATTGGTTGATGTGGACATGTCGGCGTTTGCATATAAATAGTGTTCGTTTAAGTCGGTTTTTACACCCACGCGCACTTTTCTAAGCTGATTTTTTTGTATAAGTTGCCGATTTTTGCATTAAAACTGTATAGTAATTGATAGCCCTGTCATTAACGAAAGCATTGCTGCATTAACCTAACTGTCGAAAAAAGTGTGACTTGTCGGGTTTTGCATTTAGAGGAAATACCAACTTGAAGTACGGAACAGTATCGTTATAGACTTTCAGTGACTACATAACAATACTTATGTTGGTGTTGTTATATACCTATTAATGTTGCAAAGTCGAAAAAATTTATTATTTACCAAAACTACTATTTATTAGCATTTAATATTTTGTATAATACCCATTGTTATCAATACAACTTTGTAACCTGTGTTGGATACTATTTACAAGTTTTTCTGTGATTAGTGTTCCTTAAAAAGTTCGACGTCTCAATCATGTGTTGCGTCAATTCTATAACGTTTCGTTCTCTCACTCCACTACGTTAAAATGTTCCCTCTCTTTTATTGAAACGGTCCACAAATTTTGAATGGGATTGAGGTCCTGTGATTTGGCAGGCCATTGTAAAACCTTCACTTCCGGGTGATCATCAAACCAATTTTGCACTATTTGTGATATATTTAATCTTCGGATGCAAAGCACGGACACTAGACAACAACACGTCTTCTAGAATTGTGGTGTAGGGTGCTGCGTTGGTGTTACTTGACAACTTTTACCAGGACAGCTCTTACACATCCATATCAGAAACCAGCGTTAATTCGTCCACTTGTTTTTAGGAACCATATTATTTAAGTCGTACCTGGTTTCGTTTCGTCTTTATAATTGAAAAAAAGAGTCATGTGCGACGAATAGGTTTTTTCATCCGAAAATATATCATTCAACCAATTCCTATTAATATTTTCGTTACAAAATTGTGCCTTCTTGCTGCATGTACTGACAAGATTAAAAATTTTCTGGGTTGACCGTTATGTAGTCGACGTTCTTTAATTTAAACTTCGATATAAATCGTTCATTATCAGCCAACTCCATGATAGCATTATCTTGTGCCGGTGTTGTAAAACGAGCGATGCTTTTAGATTGAACGGTAACCAATTCTCCAGTTTTATTGCGGTGAATTTAACGGTTTACGGTTTGTGACTAAATTAGAAAAAATAACAAAAAATGAATTAGATCTAATAATATAATCAATTATAAGTTATATTGGTAAAATAAAACTGAATAATTAAATTATATACTGAAGGATCTATTGTTTGTGCGATTCTGATTATAGACCAACCCGCTTTGAAAAGACCAACTATACGTCCCCGGTTTTTAAGGAACAATCCCTTTGACTCATTCGCCTAGGATTTTAAAAATCCAAATGAACTGTTTTATTACACTGCCAGAAAGTATTAACCAGAATAATTAATTTTACCCTTATATGTATATGTAAAGTTAACAGGATTTTCATATCCCCTTCTCTAAAAAAAAAAAAAATTAAACTAATTATAGATACCTTAGTATTAATTCTGTCACTGCCGGTGTTTAAATTAAGTTTGGAAACTTTAATGTAGTTTCCTATATTTTTTAACAAAATGTTAATAGCTTTACATTCTCAATGTAAAACTGAAAAAAAAAAAAACTTGTTTACCTGGAAGATTAAAATGTTTATTGCCCGATCATAAATAGGGTTTTTCTTAAACTGTAACCACACCCTACAATTTCTATGGGTGTGGGTTTTTTCATTTTTGTTGATTGTTGATTTTTTCATTTTTTTAAATTCAGTTCAATTCATGAGCTGGTGAGCTGTAAGAAAATAAAAACTATAAAAAAAGCAATGGCCCAATAAACATTCCAATTTCTGAAAATATATTTCTTTGGTATGATGTGACAAGTCATTATAGAAAGTTCAACTTGCTACAGCCAACGTAGTACAGCTTGGGTTTTGTCCATGATTTATGAAACATTGACAATTACTTCTGATATTCTTTTTGTAATTGGACTATTATTTTGTTTAAGCCCCAATTCGTTTTCACAAAAAAAAATAATACACCTTGTTTTGCTCTGATGAAAATTACTGTATTTCTATGCAACATTGGGAATTAAGTATTTCAATTCTTCATAAACTTAGCGAGGTTTCATTAAATATAACAAGTAAATATTCGCCCAAACATATGTAAAAGTGATTTGCCGTGAGGCTCCGCAATCACAAAAATTGTCACAAAAAAGTGCTAATTATCAATTAATTAGGAATTATAACGATCAGTTCCTAATATAAATGTAATTATAACCATGATAGTTTTAAAAACGATACGCATAAGACAAATATAACTTAAAAACCAAGGTACTTAGCTTTCAAATCGGATTAATTGTTGTTCAAGAACATCCCGTGCTGCAGAAAAATTTTCAGTTAAACAGGATCAAAGAAAGTTGAGTAGCTACTGACTGATACGGCCATGACGAACAGGTGAAGCGGTTAAAGGTCGTCTTCTTTGATAATGGCCAATAGTTTTTTCGCAAATAGGTTGCGACAACTCCTGCCTTATCGAATGATACGTAGAAAAGATATCGCCAGCGATGCGAGTAAAGAATGGAACGCAATTCATAGGCTAGTTTTGTCCTTAGTTATTTATAAATTTGTTCCCCATATATAAATTCTAAAAGGATACCAAAATGACGCTTGCATTAATAAGAAAAAATTGTTTTACTTACGGCATTCGACATCGCACCCAATCTAGATTACAGTATTTAGCTAATAAACTTTTTAAACAAACACATTTTAGAAAATTTAATTTACATTTTGTACAACAAACAAAATATATTTTTACGGAATTCTTAATAATTTTTAGTGAAACATTATTAAAACAGCAATAAGTATCGTTTTGCAAAAAAACTCACGAGCGCAGTCATTTGTAACCTAACACATTTACCTGTTAATTAATATAGCCATCGTTGCTTTTAAATTTATATAAAAAATTTTAATTGACCAATGAGACCCAAATTATTTAAATAAAATATAATTAAACTTCAAATATATTATTCTGGTTTAATCTCAGAATCTTGAATTTGTTTTTTATAAATAAAAATATTAATATGATGTAAAATACTGGTTACAAAATTTAAATACAAGATAAATTCATTTCTATCTATAACAACGTAATGCGTCGCGTGTACTATTTAAATTTGTGTACAATAATCTTATTTATACATTAAAACTAACTAAGTAAAATGTGTGTCTAACGACATCTCGTGTAACATGGACACGTCTAAATAGTATCAAACTAAGAAATGCCAACAGTTAACTGTTGGCATTTCTTAATTAAAACTAACCATTTTTAAGTCACATTGTATTCAGCAGGGTGTGAATTTTTCTTACTTGATGTTGAACTTTTTCCTCTACCATTGAAGAATTTCCATTTCTGATTTACTTCTGGTCACAGAATAGTTTTGCAATATAATAAGAAAAACATCTAGTGTAGCTCAAGCTAACGTAGCACGTCCGAAAAGTAATCTGGCAGTGGAAATAGTTTTATAGTCGATTTTTCAATTATTTATCGCCAACAGTCAATTAAGATCGACTTACTTAGATAATTGAAACACTTAGGGATTCCATCTACAATCTCCAGTTTTAACGGTAGGTAACAATTTGGAAGTTTTTTTTTAGCAATTTAATGCAACTCAGACTTATTAAACTCAATAATCTTGTGCATTTTTGGTCTGTTTTTTCTAAGCAAATATTAAAAAATTCTCAGCAAAACGTAACGTTCATTAAAATTTAATATAAATCTTCAGAATAACTAATGTTTCCACCATTTGCGCCATATGCCTAATTGTTATTCCTTTCCGAAAATAAAGGTTTCAACATCCTTACGCTATTATTTAAACGATTTACAATAAAAGGATTAACAAAGAAGGGGAAAGCAAATTAACACCTGTTAAACAGCTATTGATAACCCTTTTGTGCAAGGAAAATAAATTAACACGCGTTGCAGACTTTATGAAGAAATCTAGACCTTAATAATTTTCTTTGAACGGCACGTATTAATGGAGAACCAACCGCATGAAACTATTATAAAATGAAGTTGTGGTGACTTTCGAAATGTATTCAGGACATTAATAACATTTTTAAGTAATTCGTTCCCAAATTGAAACGAAAAAGTAATGTTTTTTGTTCGTCGTATTTTTTATTAATTAAACCTCGCATTGTGTTAAGCTTCGTTTTGAAATTGCTAAAAGAATTAAACAGTAAGGTAATATAATACATTTTTATGTAAAATGTGGGTGTTAATATTATACAGTGTGTCCAAAATTCGATGCTCACCATTGGTATTTTGGAAACGGTAAGAGTTACAGGGTCGGTTAAATGGAACAATATGGAGGTATTTATCTTACCTCTTCAGACCTTCTCTTGTTTTTCCAAAGAAATGCGTTGCCTACTAGATATTGCAAAAAGTGAAAATCGGCATTTTCTTTAAACTTGCGTAGAATCCACACTATTTATCCTATCAAAATATGTAAATATAAAAGTTGTAGACATTTAGATATTGAATAATATGCGTCATTAAAATATTTTTTGCTTGCATCAGTAGCGAAATATGACCCAAAGTTGCATTTTTTTAAATGGAAATGATAATTTATTTTTATACAGTTGAATTACTTGATTTTTTCCTTTTCAACGATATAAGGTTCGAGCTATTTATCTTGTGTACTTTAGAAGATATAAAGAAAAATCATTTTTGAGGCAGATTTATAATGTTACCAAGTTGTAAGCAATAATAACAAAACATAACGGGTGGATAACATCGTAAAACGAATGAGTTTTCCTATAAAAGATTCTCAATAGTGCGGCCATTGACTTCTAAACATTTTGTATAGCGTTTTTCAATATTTATTCGGCAATTCATTAATTGACGGACGCTAACTGAATTAAAGGCCTGCATGACGCTCTGCTGCAAATCATTAACGTTCTCATAATTGACAACGTATACTAAATTTTTATGTGTCCCCACAGGAAAAATCTAGTATGGACAAATCTGGTGATCGCGCAGGCCAACGTATGGGACCGTTTGTTCCAATCCAACGGTTTCCAAATCTTGCTGATAAATATTCAGTGACGATCCTGGAATTATGGGCCGGGGCGCCGTCTTGCTGAAACAAAATACTTCTTTCTTCTTGAATAGGTAGCTCGTCCAATGCATCTTCGACTTCGGCTTGCAGCAGTTGAAGATATCTAGTCGAATTAAGCGTTTGATTATAAATAAATGGACCTATCAAACGATTTCCCAAAATACCGCACCACACGTTAAATCCGAATCGTTCTTGGAAACGCGATTCTCGAACTATTTTCGGATTTTCATTATTCCAATAATGATAATTATGCCGATTGTAAATGCCGTTGTTTGTGAATCTACTTTCATCGCTCCAAAGAATTTTTTAGAAAAAGAATTATCGTTTGTAACTTCATCCAGGTACCATCTACAAAATGTAACTCTTCGAGCATAATCATTCTCTTTGATATGATGGCATATCATTGGCTTATAAGGATGAAATTTCTTCTTTTTAAAACATAATGTACTGAACTTCTTGCCATACCACTGTCATTCGAAATTTTTCTTACTGAAACGGAAGGCTCAACATTAACAGCGGCTAGAACAGCTATTTCAGCATCCTCATTGTCTTTTGATAGGTTGTAGGACGAATGGCGGTGAAGGATCCACCTTGTCGAAGATTTTGCTCGAGTCGGGAAAACAAAGTTCTGTGAGGTTGCCTTCTTTCGGGGTATAAGTTGTGATATTCATTTGCTGCCGCAGTTGAATTACGATGGCATCTTATGTAGACAACAAACATGTCCGTTTTTTCATGGTTTGAAAACTGCATCATCAATTTTGAATATGAATAGCTTACTACAACAACTACAAGTTCTGACACGATACTACTGTAACAATATTATTGACAGATTTGATGTGCAGTTGTTTGTTTCTTAAAAATTTGCAATCATGGATAGTGTGATGTGCTTTAAAATACATCTACAGATCTCAAAAACGATTTTTCTTTATATCTTCTAAAGTACACAAGATAAATAGCTCGAACCTTATATCGTTGAAAAGGAAAAAATCAAGTAATTCAACTGTATAAAAATAAATTATCATTTCCATTTAAAAATGCAACTTTGGGTCATATTTCGCTACTGATGCAAGCAAAAAATATTTTAATGACGCATATTATTCAATATCTAAATGTCTACAACTTTTATATTTACATATTTTTGATAGGATAAATAGTGTGGATTCTACGCAAGTTTAAAGAAAATGCCGATTTTCACTTTTTGCAATATCTAGTAGGCAACGCATTTCTTTGGAAAAACAAGAGAAGGTCTGAAGAGGTAAGATAAATACCTCCATATTGTTCCATTTAACCGACCCTGTAACTCTTACCGTTTCCAAAATACCAATGGTGAGCATCGAATTTTGGACACACTGTATACTGGGGTATATAATTATTTTTAAATGTACGCCAGAACTTGATTATTTATGGATTGCTTTTGTTTTAGTTCAGCAGCTTTTCCCTCCACGAAAAAAAGAGTTTTTGTATTCTCAATCTTGCAGATCATTGTTTTCTAAAACAAACCGTTATTTCATTAAAAACGTATTTCCAAAAATAACAATGTGTTACGGTAGCATATGGTTTACCTTTTCTTTAAACCGAAATTAATGTAAATATTTATTTATATAACCTTCTGTTGTTTAAAAGATAATTAACTCTGTATAAATACGAGATCTGTTTCTTTTATTGCCAGAATGTTAAAATAAACCTTAAAAGTTCTACTTCGCACTTATACTTATTGACGCGCAACTAAAAGTTAAAGTTTCTAACTTCTCTGTGCAAAGTAGTTTTCAAACTGCTCTATTGAAAAAAAATATTGAGCATTCGAAAAGGTTGGTGTGTTTTTGACTTGATTCATTATGAAAGTTACATTTGGTTTAAAGTATTATTAAAATAAACTTTCAAATAATAGTATATTACTCAACGATAATTTGTGGCATTCAAGTGAATATATGATAGCCATTATATGCTATGAGAATAATATGTTTACGACTACATCTATAGCATATATAGTGACCATCAAAATGTGCAAGCATGCGACACCAGCAACAGAACTGGATGATCTATCAGAAATCTTCAAACTTTTCCGGATAGCAAAGTAGGCAAACCAAATAACATCTTTTAACAAATGTAATCAAATTGTAACCAAAAACCAAAGAAAAATGTTTAAGGTCACGTTTTCATTAAGGTTCAAAATTGCATAAACATCACGGTATTCTGTATTGCTACGATTTAAATTCCCTACATGTACATAAATAATGAAAAAGGTACAATTTAGTTGCAATTAAAGTTAACATTAAGATATACAGGTAGCTGTTTTTGTATTTTGGAGGATATCGGATGCCGCATACATCTGAATAAAATTTACATTTGAAGACAATTTTTGATCGAATTTCCTATTTCAAATGACGTAGGTGATAATATTCTGGTATCATCCCATTAAAATTATGTTGTATATTAAAAAAATTCTAATTAGTATAAGTAAAATTAGTTAATGAGTAGTCCATCTGGTAACTGAGGATAAAGTATTACTTGTTAGCGAATTTATATCTGTTCGCAAATTATAAAGAAATTAAAAACGATCAAGGTCGGTCAAAGACATACAAATTTACGAGCAAGTTCGAAGCTTAAGAGCGTGACAAAGAAAACGTGATTAAAAAAAAATATGTTACATCAATGTCGACCAAATCTATGAAAAATCTGCCCGTTTGTTTTGATTCTTATCTCGGTAAATCTCATTATATAAATAATTTGGAGATCCTTATCTAAAAGTAAACGACACCGTTATATACCGATGACATAATACTGACAAACTCGGAAATTAATACTGATTTTCTAAATCGGGGCTGATGAGGTTGGTGCTGAATCGACAAGGTAGTTGTAATTTTACGTTTCTTCATTGTCAGCATATTGCAGTTCTTCGAGAATTGTACTTCCTATGCAGTTGTTAGGTGGTTGTTGCTGGCAACCCTATAAAGTGAATAGAATAGCGTAATCAAAAATTAGAATCAGCCAATGAAGCTGAATTTTAAATGTACGTTGAGGAATGTGATGAAGCTATTAAGAAAAGAACGTATACAAAAGACAACTCAAATTTACATGTTTGCTAAAAAATCGTATGTTTAAATTTTGTGCAAGTTTTATAATGATTTCGACAGTTCCTTTAATAAGCTTCCTGAACTCTTAACGTTGATTTTACAATTTACGACGGAATCTAGCCACAAAAATCTATAAAACTTTAGTATTTAAACATACGTGTACCTTTTCTGTCGTAGAATAGAAACTATCTGGTAATAGAGGTTAGTGAAGAAGTGACAGCTTGAGATGAATAGTAATAGTACAAAAACAAGAAAAGACATTTTCAGCGCTTCGTTTAAAACATAAAACAAACACAAAACGGCTGCATTTGCTTTATACAGTTAAAAACCTTCGCAAAAGTTTCTACATTAACAATATCCTAAACTTTTAAGGATAAAGTTTAAATATTTGCCAAGCACGATTGAAAGATCAGTTAGGATTTTAACAAAAGCATTGCTTGTTTTCTTATTTACAAAGACGTTGACCCAATTTAAAAATAGCAAAACATCGAATCTCAATTATTTGGTTTAATTTTTCATTTCTCGTAAGATGTACCTAAAGTGCTGCGTTTATAACATAATTGTATGAATTTTATGTGTACGAGCGTTTAAAATTTATGAAATACGATAAGCAAATTATTCCAGTTTCTTTTTTGCTTAGTTTTCCTCCTCGATTTTTCGCTTTTTAAAATATGCAAATTAATGCAAATTTTTGTTAAAGTATGACAAAGAAAATGTTTATTTCAAGACATCAAAAACCTTTGATGACATTAAGCTTTTAGGTAAAATATTGACGTCAATCTTTTTTGAAACGATCTCGGTTTTTATGTTTTTCGACAATATAAAAATCTATATGTAACGGATACGTTTTTGTTCTACGTGAAGCTTAATTTCTTCAAATTTACCTTTCGTGATTAAACGGTTACGTTTAACACGCGAAATGATTCTGGTATTGTTGATCTGTTGTTGATTAATATCGGAGTTGGACTTTTATGCACAAAAAAGTATTGCGCGTTGACTGTATCTGCCACATTATAACTAAATCGTTTCGTACATAAAACGCGAGCGACCAAAATTTTATCTTTAATACCATGTCGCTTAAGCGATCATTATACATTCATTTCAGTTTTTCTTTAACCCTTCGTAACCTTACGAAGTGTTCAGTTGTATATTATCTGTTAATAGTTTTTCCCCACTTGTAAATTTTTTGTAATTTTTTATTTTTGATTTATTATATTTTATATTAATTATAACTACAATTGCTTTGACAAATAAATTAAAAATATTATAATAAAAAAATAAAATAAAAAATAGATTAGAAAAATGTTGATGTGCATTGTGTGCATCTAATGTATGCAATTATACACTTTGGCAGTTTGATATGCGACTTTGATTTTAATTAGCACATTAAGTAGAAATCAAAGAATCTAAAATAATGAAATTGATTCCGCTTGAAGTACAAACAGTGACATATTAAATGATCATCTTTAAAGTCATCGACAATACTTCAATATTATTTGTTGTGTTTTTTCTATACTTCGTGAAGTCTAAGTTTATTCAAATCATAATTATAGCCGGTTTCAAAGTAAGTTTGTTTGAAATGTGTAATTAATTCAAAATACTTAAACAACGGACAACATATTTATTTACACTCCAGTGTAATTAACTCTCTAGATTGTCGTTCGAAAAAGTTTTCAAGAACGTATTTTTATATTGTCAACGTAAAAATCCAAACGAGGTTTTTCAGTGCACTCTACACGGAAAATGTTGCGTTTTCAGAGAGGTACTGTTGGTAGTAGGTACTATATAGACAAATTGTGATAAAGTAAAGTTTACCTTTTTTATGAATGGAATTGTTTGTTATTGATATTTGTTTCTTTTTTAATTCTATAAAATCTAATTTAGGCTTTTCCACGATCATAACCACTTCAGAAATAATTGAAATCTAATTTTTTCATACCACCACACCAGATTTTTACGTAACCGCTACGTGATGATAGCTTGTCCACTTTAAAAAACAAATGTTTAAATAAATTAATGCTTTTCTCAAATATTTTTTGTCACCAAGTATGGATTTTAACATAATGATCATTTCGACATTATGTTCGTTTTGCTCTAATTACATTAATAGTAACATAAGCAAAATGTGTGTCTTACGACATCTCGTGTAAAGCATTGACACGTATGATTGACATACGTGTCGTTACAATTAACTGTTGCCATTTTCTTAGATTAATAGTAACATTCTACAATACTCTACTAATCGTCTGAGAAGAACTTCCTTTGCTGATAACAATTGCGATTGGAACTCAACATTTGCAACTTTAAAAATAAAAGAAAAGACGAAAACGATTTGTGTATTGTTGGTTGCTTTATATAGGGTCATTTAATATGTCACTGTTTGTACGTCAATAGTTTTACTGACGCGTCATTCAACATTGTCAAACCCTTCATGTCTTAAATATTATTTAAAAGATGCAATTATATTCCGCAACAAATGCGACTTTGTAGTTTCATAGAATTACTTCCGATGAGAATTCTATACCAATACGCTATCAACGTAATGTTTGTTGTTATACATTTCAGCACGGTTTGTTCTACAAAGCAACTTAACTTACGACAATGTAGAATAGTTTCTTTCTTACGGCTTCTTTTTCTATTATTCACTCGACAACAACCTAATTACTTGCATATGAAATACTCATTGTTAATCAACTGACCACCGTGTAATCAAGAAACAGGATTTGTCGGATGGTTCTACTTGGGGGTTAATGTTGTGGATGGTAATATGATTTGAGGTTAATGTTGCGACACGGATTTATATGTAAACGTTCAATGAAATACCTAGTGTAGAATCTACACGTTTGTGTTCCTGAGCTTTCATCCGCAGTCTAATATTTAATCAAAACTATTAGGTAACGCAAAATTTAGTACCCAGTCAAAACAATAAATGTAAGACCTGCTTCTATAGCGCTTTTGATCTTTCAGCTTCTATTTAGTATTTGTCTGAACCCCTTCTGGGAAGAGGTGTAAATCAAAAACACACATATGTTATTCGTCGTTCGTGTTTAACGTAGATGATGTGTTGTGTTATCATATTTAAAATATTTTACCAAAATAATTACATAAATTTAACGTTTTCACTTTTTCTCTTTTTAAATTGTTTTAATAGAATGTTTCACTGATAACGTCATTCTGATGAACAAAACCTTTGACGTCTCTCATTCTGAATAAACCTTAATCAAGCCCTCACATAGAGGGCAAAATGTAAGTAATTTCAAAGATTTGTGTTGCTTTTGTTTTTCACCTCCACTTAGAAGGGTTCTAAGACCAAATAGTAAATGGATTAAATTTTTGGAAAAACTTCACCTTATTTTTTAGGTTTCAACAAAAGTAGCAGGTTAAACATAAGCTATACCCCTATTAGAACAACCAACGGTTTAACATCATTATTCGTGTACCAATATTATAATTTTCTCTTTACTAGGAAACTTGGTAAAGCTACCATTTACGCAAAACAATACATGCTAAAAATGGTGGTATTCTGCAAGAAGGACAAGAGTGACAAATTCTCGACGATCATCTCGGTGATATTCACTGCAGGCAGTTCGTTACAATATTTTCACTACTGTTAATGTTCGGCACTTATATTTCGTGATAACACCACCGGTAATTCGTCTTTTAAATTTATTTTTGTTGCCCTGCGTTTTGTTTATTTGTTTTAGATTTAATGACATAAGAATGTCAATAACACTTTGTAAATTTTTCCGCAATAAAGTACATACTCTACGTAACACTCGATGTTCGGTAATTTAAAATTTTCGTTGAATTACCAACTTTTTTACTTGTTAATTTTTTTTTTGGTTTTAATTCAAACTTTACACACGTTGTACCCTTTATTCTCTTCTATATTTATTCGTTGATTTTCTATTTCACTTTTAACTTTTATTTATTTGCTTAGCGACATCAATTCTGATGCCCTCGGTTTTATCGAAAAGAAGGTAGCGTTCCTTGTGTACATATATTTATAATCTTATCAAAGCTCGCTTTGATCTTCCTTTGTTTTTAGTTAAAATCCGTTAATTCTAGCGCGTCGTTTGTGGTTTTTCATTACGCCCTTTCTTCTAATTTGCTAATTTTCGGTGTAATTAATTACTATTACCTTTTTCATGTAACCCTTTCTATTTCTTATCTTTACCTTGAAGCTTTGCTCTAAAACTTGTTGCGCCGCAAAAAAATCTCAAGTCTATGCCTAAAGCATGGCCTAAATGACCTTTGGTAACGTCAAAACGTTTTTATTTCTTTTTTTTATAGAATTTTCTTTCGTGACCATTATTATCGAACATTCTTGTCTTTCTTATTTACACTATCTCACACTCTTACACCTACGTTTTCCCATTTATATGATCTTGGCTTACTTACATAGAAGTTTACCTAATTTTATAAATTAAATCTAACTGTATTGTACGTTTGGTGATGGAATCGAGATTCAGGATCATGGATGTAATTGCGAATGTGAAAAATAATCCTAGACACCCTCCGATTCACTATCCTAATACTACAGCTACGTCTTATGCCTGGAATTCTGCATCAAACAAACAAGCTTTTAGTTAGGAACATTTATATCATAGCAATATACACTATAATACTTTAATAATTACAAATAAACAAAATTGTGTTACTTATAGAACCCCAACATCGGTTAGAGGGTTTTAATTCATTGACAACTCTTGTTCCATTTTGTTGGCGACGTTTCGGTGCGAACTTTATCAACGTAACGAACAGGGAAACACCAAAAAACTGCACCAAAAATATACCGATATCGGTTCACTGATGATGATAGCTTAGCTATTAAAACACGTATCTGAGTACAGTTTTTTAGTGTTTTCCTGTTCGTTAAAAGAGACGCTGCAGTTTAGAGTTCCATTTCTTTTATCAATGTATCTGATGAATTGATTTTTGTTGTTGAATCCGTTGACAGAATTATGAACGGTTGGACGTCTCAATTACTAAAATACACAATAATTAAAACAGTAGAAAACCACAAACGTATTTAGAACAAACTAACAAATACAACGTAAATTTCTTTAAGCAACATACTTAGAAAAAAATGTTAAAGTGGTTATAACCACTTTTGAGGGGTGTCGCTAATAGAAGCGATCCGTATATTTTCATAGATTTTTTTGATTTAAATAAAATTGGAAGAAATCTTTTTTAGAGGTGGTCGTAAAAAGCTTTTAAATTTATTAAGAAATAACTAAACAATTACAGTTTTTCAAATCGGAATAGTATTTAAAGTAAAATCTTTGTTATCATTAATTTTAAACAAATTGTAAATTGGATAAACTTGTAACACTTAAGCATAGGACACCCTTATACCATTCGAAAGAGGATTTTTTGTTAACTGGGAATTAGTTTACTTTATTTGATTGTTTGTTTAATTTATAATATAATTGTGTTTGTCAGAATTCCATTTAATTAATTAATTAATAATTAAGCAAAAACGTTTTTAATATCATCAATCAAAAAAATGATTTCAATAAAACTGATCAAAAAATTATAAAAGAGTGTAAAACAAGTAAACAGAACTCTAAAATGGTCTTCAAAATTAGTAGATTTGAAAAAAATGCTTAACTAGAACGGATGCAACGTCTTCGATTGTGCAAGATTGTTTACACAACCTAGAAGTAAAAACCTGAAAACCTGTTAGTGTGTCATCCAGGTATACGGACCAGTAGCCATGTAGTTGTATGGGGTGTGGTGGAAAAATTTATCCACTCGTTGTAAAAAGGCTTCAAAGTTGTTGATGGCATACACTTCTGGCTATTGTAAAAACGAATGTGTGTGTTGTCGCTAAGGATGCGACCGTTCCGAGGTTTTTTGTTTGTTTGTTCTTATGACATTACTTCAGAAGCGAGTTTATGTACATACGTGTGCTGTATTTGACAGAGTTAAGGTGCCAAATCTTGGCATCATAAGCTTCGACAGGTTGTGTCTGACGATGCTTTGGTAACTGCATCTGACAGGCATTAAACCTCGAAGACTTAAGGACGTGCAGTTCTGTCAATTATTTTAGTAGGTAGTTAAAACGTTGATCGGTTGCAGCAGAACTAGTTTCCTGGATGTTGCATCAATATTACGTTTCATGTTGATGGTGTGTTACCCAGGTGGCGCCTTTATAACATCGATTGGATCAGACATCCCATTACATCAGGGGCACTACTTTGGTTTTTTAGGGGTATTTCGAATGTATATGAAAAATAACGTGTAATGAAAGATTGTTTGTTTATTCTCTCCACCTTATTATAATACACTAAATTCACTATGGAATTTTATTACGTTTTTATACGTTTTATATTACACAAGTGTAAAAAGCTTAACTAGATCAAGTATAACAACTTGAATTATTACTGGTTAAAGCTTCCCGATATTAAAACTATTCTTTGGCTAAAATGTTATTGTTCATTCATTCTCACAAGATATGTTCAACAGTTGTAAACCTTTCCGAGCTACCACCAAGTTCGTACCAGGTAGTGTCGTTTATAACTTTGTTGCTTGTTGACTTTATGCGTTTGAAAAAGTAAAAGAAATTTAAACTACTTTGTATGTTTCTTAAAAATTCTTCAGTTTTTTTTTAATTGTTTCTACACAGGTTGATTATTTATTCTATCACTTTTAAAAGATAATTGTTTAAAAAAAAACTAATTTAACATATTCTTAATAGCGTCCATTTTTTGTTAAAGTTACGTTATCGAATCCTTTAACACTAATTAAAAAAATTAATTTACAGCCTCTTTTCTTTACATACAAAAAGTATTAAAAAAACTTTTTTTAATTAAAAGTTGAAAATTCAGTTTTAAAAGAAGTTTTTCATGGATACATTAAATTGAAGAAACATCAATATCGTCATGTTATTTTATTTCAACATCAAAGTATTTTCGTATACGTAGTGCAGACACTAATTAGATTGAGTAGTTAATTCGAATGATTAACATTTTTATACTTAGGAAATTTGTTGCTTTTATTATACGTTTATTAATGTATAATTAAAATCACTCTTTAGTGTTTTTAATGTTACGAAGATGATAATGTAAAATTGAAACACAAATTTCATTTTAGCAAAATTGGCTTTTTCAAAATGTTAATAACGGTTGAACTGAAAGAGTCAGAAACTTGGGCCAAGTATTGATTTACAACGTTTCAGAAGGGCTACATATTTTTCAATATACATTATTCTAATTTTATTATGGAAATTGCACTTAACTCACGAATATAATTTAGGTGACGATGGATTATACTTTTCTTTACTCAATTACTATAAAGATAATGCTTTTTTTCGTAAAGTTTTACTCGTTTTTCTCTTTAAACTACTTTTTAACAACTACATAACTATTGTCTATTTTCTTACATCAATTTATTAATTAATCAATAAAATAAGTCTATGTGTGGAATTTGACCATTTTCATTTTTAATTATATGTCATAATCTTGCTTGATTTGGAATTTTTAAAGCAATTAAATCAATAAATTAATTATATCTCTTTTGATAGGTCAATATACACCGTGTTCAAAAATGATTGACGCTCGTTTGAATTTGGTGCTAGTCAGATATTATTTAATAGTATATTAAAGAACTAGTTTCAGAAGACGCATTTTATAATACGAGTCGCTAAAATGTATTCTGAAACGAATTCTTTATACTATTTTTTCTATTTTGGGGTTTTCAGATTGATTTTAAAATAAAATTTTACGAGTTTTTAAATTTCGGGAATTTTGAAGTATAATTTCTAGGGTGGCAATATTTTCATTAAATTTTGGTTTAAATGCTAGTTTAAGTTTAATTAGAACATTTATCAAACGTTTCACTAAAAAAAATGGGTTGAAATAAAAATAAGCAGATAAATAAATCTACTGAACATTAATGACTATTTAAATTAACGTACGACGAACGTAACAATAGCTTTGACGTTTAATATCAAATTAGTGTTACCAATCAATTTATTTGTCTTTAAAAATTAAAAATGAATTCGGCTTTTATCTTTACAAATATTCAATATATTTACAATAGTTAAATTTGAACAAACATAAAAAACTAAACTTTTCTTTGTCCGTTAACTTATTCTTCTATATTAAATTTAGCTTTTATTCTATTTTCATTATTTTCCGTTTTCTTTCTTCCAACCATTTCCTTCTTTTACTACCTCTTTCATTCAGTTTAAACATTATCCTTTTTCCCCAAGTAAAATCTTATTTCTTCTTTCTCCTCTCTCAATTCCACACAGTCTTCTGTAAGATGTTTTATGTGTTCCCAATCATTCCCACATTCTGCACAATCTCTCTTCATCTTTCTTCCAATACTGATTTTCTTTTTCCTCATTTCCTAATTTAAATCTAGCTATTGTCCTTTTTTCTTGTATCGTCAATCAGTGTTACCACCGTTCGGAATAAAAATTGTTCTATTTCTATAAAAGAACTCATTTCGGTGCTTTTATAGCTCTGTAAGCGACCCAAAATAGAAAAAAGTAATGACACTTCAATAACGCCAAACACAATTTTTTAGCAGTTGCATAATTATGATCAAAGTGCTTGCCCTGTAGATTTTCTTATAAGAAAATCCCTCGACTATACGACGAATATTTTGTTCTTGGTTCATTCCCAATTAAAAGTTTGCCAATCATTTCTAGACATGTATGTACTAATAATTATTATTAAATTTTTCTACTTATATTCTACTAGTTTATTAATTGTTGTTACTTTTCGTGTTTATTCTACCACAAACAAGCATTAATCAAAAATTAAACGCAGTCGTAAAAAAACTATGTTATGTTATTTAAATTATAAACCGTCTCAGTTTATAACTGTAAAGACGGAATCTAGGTTTAAAAAACTAAAAAGTGTAAAACATTGTAAACATTATGAAAGTTAGAGTTAGAGTTAATGTTGCAATAACTTTTCTGTTCGTTTGTTAAATTTCTGCTTTTCATCAGAACAAGAAATTATGATGTCTTTGTAGCATCATTCATGAAAAATAATGAATCCTTCACTATTATAAAATTTTAATTTATTTATATTCTTATGAAACTTTAATAACTAAGAAAGTGTTTGTTATGATTCTTATATTTAATAACGATGTAATCTGATATATAATATAAAAAAAAACTTAATAAAATTTCAATAACAACATCACTGCAATGTAAAAAAGCTGTTAAATTGAGAAATCTTCCAATACTAAATCATTGTTTGCAGTGAATACTAAACAATTATTTGTTACGTTAAAAGTTTTCAAGCAGTGTTTCTTACTTAGCTTGCATTCAAAAGGGCAAATAGTATATCAGATATAAATTTACTAAGTATTTAGGCGCTATCTTTTTTTTTTAATTTATCTGAAAGTGCCTACGAATAAAGGAATAATTGAATATATTAACAAATCGCACAACTTACTACGAGATTGTCGTGTACGCGAAATTTCCTTATAAACTATTAAAATCCGAACACAAAACAATAAACTATAAACTCAATGTAGTGCATATGCATTTAACTTCTCAATAAAATTTTAATTCAAGAAGACGAATTACACATGTATCTACTAAGCTTACTCTATAACTTAAAACTAACGACGTCTACGGGCAAGCACTTTTATTACAACTACTACAATTACACGCAATTGTATTACTTTTTACCTTGAAGAAATCAAATATTTTATCATTCAAAACAAATTTTTGTATCGGGAAACCTTTTCGGATGTAATAGAAAATGGTTTGGAGGAATATTTTTACTAATGTTAAAACTTTATCAAGGATGTACCTATTTCTAAAAAACCAAATAAATAGCGTTTTAGTTTTCAAAAAAAAAATTGTTTCTTAACAAAACTTTATTGAAATAAAAGGGAAAAAACAACTCTAACAAATTTGGTTTTTAAAATGTGGAGACTCAATTGAGATTAGTGCTAAAGGCGATTTCAAGTGATCGTTTTGTTTTAAGAAATTTTGTAGCCCTCGGTGTTTGTCTACACGTACAGGTAAATAACTTCTGAAAACTGATCCTGATTTTTTTCAAAAATTGTGTGAGATGTATGCCATAGGGTATTCAGTTCATCTCCGCTTATAACTTTATATATTTTATAGAATCTTAAGTAACAATGTCCGAACCAAAAGATTAGTAGTGTTGCTATTAGATGCAGTTTAGATCCAGACAGTTGAGGACTAATCGTAATTTTCAACTACTTTGTTCAAAAGTTGACTTCACCGACTATTTCCATATCAAATCTAGCGACTTTTCTTGCATTTCTAGAAGATATATACTAGTAACCTACAACTAAAACTAAGGAAAAAGGAAATTAATTAAAACTTATCTTGGGCGTCAAAAAATTATAAAATCTATAGTCCGTCAAAAAAAATCTAAAACAATAGCAAAAACAGTCAATAAAAATATATTTACAAAAAAGAAGAAGGTGAATTAATTAGAATATTTAAATAACATTTTTATTTAATAGGAAAAGATAAAATAATAAGCACATTAAAAACTACAGTAAAGATTATGCAAGGGTGAAAGTGTAAATAAAAAAAGAGAATGTTGCATCAAGTAAGTTCCTAGGTTAATTTGGTATAAAATTTTAGAATTTGTTACTGTGTGGTACGTATACAGAGTGATGCTATATTCGACCGGCAACGCTCTACCCCAGAGAGGTCTCATAAATTGGTAAATTTTGATATAAGAACATAAACTCTTAAACGGCTTAGTTGCTAAGATACAGGGTCTTTGCAAGTTTAAAATAAAAATTAGAAATTTTCAATAAATCAAATAGAAGAAATTAAGAAATTATTGGCCGAAAAAAACACACTGTTACAAAAATCATAAACGTTAGCAGCAAAGCTTACTAATAATTGCTATATAGACCGTTTGTATACCCTAAAAAGAGTCCTTTTAGGTGGAGGAGGGATTGTACCGGGTGTCCCGATAAGAATACGGAGCGGCCGTATCTCGACAATGGTAAGGCCTAGAGGCTTGAAAAAAAAAATTCTTATTAATAAAGTGGCCAAGAGAAAAGGCTGGAAATTGTTTTGAAGTTCGTCAATCAACCTCAAGGGGGCGTAAATGCTATGAAGGAACATAAACTTTATGCTATTTTGGAAACTTGGACAATAAACCCCAACTCTGAAGGTATAGTTTTATTGCTAGTGTTATAGGGCATCATTTTGTCTCATGACATTTTTTCTTATCTATCATAATAAGGGAGGGGGAGGTCAAATTATTTTTCAGGGTTTGAATTGCAATATCTTCTAAACTATTGAAGCTATTGAAATATTTTTGATATCGTTTGAAAGAGAATTTTATGGTCTTTTAAGAAAACATTTTTGTTGAATCATTTAGTTTGAAATATACAAACTAGAGGGCGTTATCAACCAGAATTATATATTTTTGTGATTTTTGGAAAAAAGTTAAATAGAACGGTAGTGTATAATTCACAGATTCTTAGCCGTTATAAAGTCAGCTATATTTTAGTGAAAACCGCATGGCGATATTTCTATCCGTTCTTGGTTTATAGGAAAAAATCTAGGAAATTGAACTACCTCAATCGGATAAAGTTACCTTAGCGAGAAATACAAACCGTTACTATGGTAACGCTACTTTAAATATATTTGACATTTGTCAAAAGTAAAGTCTGATAGTTTCTGTTACTTAGATTACCTCTTAAATCAATTTTTTGAAACACTATGACATTTACTAACGCGGAAGCGTATGATATGTTACGAATATATTTTCAATGTTTTGAAAATGTTGCAATTGCGGCCCGAGAATATGTAATACAATTTCCACGAAGAAGACATTTTTCTCAAAGTGTTTTCAAGATTAACTAGGCGATTACGGGAGACTGGCAATGTGCAGCCCATTCAAGCAGATGTAAGAAGTCGTAAAAAACGTACGGAGGAAAACATTACTAACGTTTTGGCCTATGCGCATTACGATCCCACTTTAAGCATCAGAAATGTTAACGACCTGCAAATTCCAAAAACAATTGTCCACAAAATTCTTCACGAGAATAGTATGTATTCCTACCACATTGTTTTACACCAAGCATTGCAAGATTCTGATTATGATAGCAGACTGAACCATTGTCATTGGATAGTAAATATTATTCGGGAAATTCCAAATTTTCTGTCATTAATATTATGGACAGATAAAGCAACATACAGTAGTGCAGAAGGTGTAAATTTACATAACATGCACTACTGGTCCGAGCAAAATCCACATTGGATGCGGCAAATGCAACACCAAAATCGCTAGAGTTTAAATGTATGTTGCAGAATCGTGGAAGGAAAAATTATAGGTCTACATTTTTTTGACCAAACCCTTAACGGAGAACTGTTTTTGGAATTTCTGAATGATTTTCTTCCACCACTTTTAGAAGACATCTCCTTGGAAACAAGAAGAAATATGTGGTTCCAGCTTGGTGGTTGTCCGGCGCATTATAATCAAAACGTACGGCAGCATTTAGACGAGCGATATCCAAATCGTATTATTGGAGTCTGTTTCCCTGGCCGGCGTGTTTGCCGGATCTAACTTGTTTAGATTTTTACTTATGTGGTAGACTGAAAGACCTGGTTTTTCAAGATATACTACCAACTAGAGAAAATATGATGGACAGAATACGAAATGCCATTAGAAGTTTGTCCGGAACTGAAATTGAAGCAGCGGTTTTTTCTACTGAAACTAGGTTGAATAAATACATCGAGAATGATAGAAGGCATTTTGAACACTTGTAAGCTGTATGTAGCCAAACTTTGTCTAATCAAATACTCGTTGAATTAATGAATGAATGAATGAATTAAATATTCGTATGTCAACTGAATAGCGAATCGGAAATCTGTTTCAATAGTTATTGAAAGGCTTTGATACTTAAAAATTCGACTCATAAATGACAACAAATATGATCTTATATTATTACGGATATTATTCCCACATTTTTCGTCAAATTTTCTAAAATCGAGTTGATACAGAAACTTGGGAGCTGATTTCAGGTTTCCTCAATCAAGCCGATTTTCTTCGAAAATTTGAGAAAAATAGTGGAAATAATACTCATAATTAATGAAAATATTATTTGTCATCATTTATTAGTCGTATTATTACATATGAAACGCGTTCAATTACTATTGAGGTTTCTGCGTCGATAATTATTAGCTGACATACGAATCAAATATTAAAAAAAACCCTCCTGCAACCAGGCACAAGTGATTTGCGCTTTCTTCATTTCATTGTTATTACTGATGCTCCTTCTTTTTATATTGTTGTTATCATTGATGTTTCGTTTCTTTTATTTTATTGTTATCACTAATGTTCCGTTGGCTTTCAAATAAATTAGGTAACTTTATCCGATTGAGGTAGTTCAATTTCCTAGATTTTTCCTATAAACCAAGAACGGATAGAAATATCGCCATGCGGTTTTCACTAAAATATAGCTGACTTGATAACGGCTAAGAATCTGTGAATGAAACACTACCGTTCTATTTAACTTTTTTCCAAAAATCACAAAAATATATAATTGTGGTTGATAACGCTCTCTAGTTTGTATGTCTCAAATTAAATGATTCAACAAAAATGTTTTCTTAAAGACCATAAATTCTCTTTCAAACGATATCTAGCAATAAAACTATACCTTCAGAGTTGGGGTTTAATGTCCAACATTCCGAGATAGCATAAAGTTTATGTTCCTTCATAGCATTTGCGCCCCGTTGAGGTCGATTGACGAACTTCAAAATAATTTCCAGCCTTTTCTCTTGGCCACTTTATACATAAGGATTTTTTTCAAGCCTCTAGTATCCTTATCGGGACACCCGGTACAATCAACTCAGTAGCTTGTAATTTCCGACGTTTTGCCAACCATTGTATGGGCTTTATGAAGGCTGTCTGAATGTACTTGTTAAGGTGATTATCAACTTGTTTTTGTAGACAGCCTTGATAAAGCACACACAATGGTGGGTAAAACGTCGGCAATTACAAGCAACTGAGTTAGTTGTACATCCCTCCTCTACCTAGAAAGACTCTTTTTAGAGTATACAGATTATCAAACAAATTTTAGAGGAAACATATCTTTATCCTTTATACAGGGTGTCCAGAAACTCTTGACAAACAAAGACCGGAGATTCCTCAGATAATTTTAAGACAATTTAACTCAATTCACCTAGTCCGAAAATGTCTCCTAAGGGAGCTAGAGCTCTTTGAAGATGGCGTCTTGTAAATAGTTTTTTAAATACCTCCAGAACGCTTTTACTTAGAAAAGCAAAAACTGGTATGCTTGTTTAGCCTTCAGAGATGAATCGATTTCATCAATTACGAATTTCTAGTACCGGTCATAGGCGTCCGTTTTGGGTAGGTCAAGGGTTATTTTAACGCATATCTTTTTGTCTTTAACTTTTAAGCATTTGTGACACTAGATTATTAAATTTTCAGGTATTCTAGTACTAAAAGGTACTCTTACTATCTAAGCGATAGCTTTAATGCTTAAAACACACTTATTTCTTGCGGCTAATATAGTGTAATTATATACAATCTATACAAAAATAAAGCAAATGACGATCAATAATAAGTTTACATTAATTTTAAATATTTTTTGACGCTTCTATATTAATCTAACTTTGAAATGCAAAGAAAATTTAGCGAATAAACTTATCATATTAAACCTTTCTCTACACACAAATTTTTGCTGTAATATTAATTTTTTGTTCAACTAGTAAGTTTCGGCAATTTGTCACATTTTAATGTGGCAATCTGGCGCAAATTTCGATTTGAATACCTACCCAATATAAAAAACTTTACCTTTAAATCTCTCGAATATTTCACTTTAAAGTTTTGTAGGGTGGATTAAATATTTCAATTGAAATTGAAGTCTTTGTGTAATAGAACAGAATCGAATGCATGACTGAACTGTTTTTGTAAATTTTCAGTTATGTTTATATGAAACGGTTAAAGCATCTTAGATTCATTTTTGATAAATAAGTGTTATATTCACACCTTGAAAAAGTGCATTATGCACATTTCCAAAGTAGACGACGCTCCTTTGTGCACATCTAGAACCAATATATGCTGCAAATTGCTTCTATGCTAAAGTCATGAGCTTTCTCGAAAGAGAGATTACAATTTATCTGAAAAGATCAATTTTCCACGTTTCGGAGCGCATACTTCTTCTTCGCATTGCAGTAAAATCTAGTAATTTTCTCGCCAAATTAAATATTCCCTAAATTGCGAAATTGGGCAAATGATGATGTGAATATTTTATTTTGGTATCGTTTTCGCCGCTCTGTTACTGTCAGATGTTTAAAGTTGCTGTGGCAACTGCTTGTTTTGACATACCAATATTTATGCCACATATTAGTTTTATATTTTTGAAATATGTTTCTGCTAAAGCTAAACGCTATGTCATTTATTGAAAAGCTACAGTAAAATATTGAATTTTATTAAAACTCTCGTTTATTGACAAATGTTTGGTATTACATTATAGTTCAATTACCCAAAATAGAAATAAAAATAAGTAGTAACATTTGAAAGTAATTCAAGAAGTAATATTTTTGTAAAATAAATACATACTCACCTGCATTTAAATTCATTATATTGAAGAAACCTGGACCATTAATTAATTAATTAATATATAATGTCAGAAAATACAATGTGGCCCATGAGGTTTTTGCCAGTTTATCTCGAAAACTATCTAACTATCGTAATTGAAATTTGGAAATTATAAACAGTGGGTAGTCATGCCTATTTTAAGGTAGAAATGACAATGTAGTAATGTCACATTTCGGGTCATGTGACATCATCTTTAAAATTTTGCTTAATGTCTCACCTTTTAACCTTTAAAGTATCATTGCACTTTTATAAATAACAGAAAATTGGATCCAAATTCAAATCAATTAATGCTTGTAATATGTGGTTATTTTCATATTGATTCACGTATTTACTGTTTATACCTAATTTTACGATTTTCAAATATTATCTCATAATCATATTATAATCTCATAATATTATCTCTATCGTTTGAATTTTTCACATTCTAGCCAAAGAAATTAAAAAGTAATAGCATCATTTTAACAACATCAATTCGGATATGAGTGTCGACTAAATCTAAGATAAAAATTTGACCGTTTTGTATTTCATCTCGGTAAATCTTATTATTGTGACACAATTATCTTGATACTTCTACACAATTCCTTTTTTTTCTGTTCGGAACGACTTTTGGTTTATTTTCTAACGACTCTAATAACGCCTGCGGTTAGGCATTACACCGTACACCATCTCATTCTTAGGTCAACGTTTCTCAGTGATAATGTGGCGTAAAACGACGAATTCATATAGAATTTAGACGCTTTGTGATTAAGTTTCAATTGCTAACACGAAAGGTGGATAATAGTGTAATTTATAAAGCTAAAATTAATAATTATTCGTTAAGCTTTATCAGCATTTATTTTTGAATTCTACCCATCATCCGCTCTTTTATTGCAATTTGGCGAGATACCTTTTTGCGAGCGAGTACTTTAATTCTCAAGTTTAAACTTGTGCTGAAGTTGTAAGCTTTTTCAAAACCCCTCTCTACGATCAGGGTGAGTCTATACCTACAAATTATCGTTGCGTACAAAATTCTAATTGTAAGTGTTTTTCTGTTCAGGATTTTATTCCCACCTCATTCATTCTTCATTATTTTCCTCGTACATTTTGACGAGACATTTGCCGTGGAGACCTACCAAGTTGTTCGATACCAGGGATTGTCCTTGGCTTCTGAGCTCCATGCCGCTTCCAGGAGTGTCATTAAGCATTAGTTATACCCAAGGGTGAGCGTGCGAACAAGTAGTTGACATTGCCAAGAAGACTACTGTAAAGGATTAGAGTTCAAAAAGCTGTCACCAACTCCGACAACCACCTCTAACAAGAGATAAGTAATAATTTATACAAATTATAGAGTCAATCTTATTTGGTTAAATTCACGAACGAAACATATATAAAAGAGCATGTGCTTGGGAGTGTGTTTCAAATTAAATAATCAGAGACTACATAAATAAAACTTAACCAAACGAAAAGAATAAATGGGAGTTTACTAGAACGTGGGAGTAGTTCAGTAATAGTCAATCATTTTATTTTTCGAGTGGTACGGGTTGCGCGCTACAAAAAAAATTTATAAAAATTTAGAGTAGTTAAGTAATATTTCAATCATCTTCTCTTTTATTTTATTAAGTTAAGGTAGTTGTTTTTAACCCTAACCAGGTATAAGTTTTAGTTCGCAAAATTTGGCGTAAGCAATTACACGCTTTAATTTTTTTTTCTTGTCGTTTATGTACAGGGTGGGCCATTTTTGATACTTTTAAAGGGAAACTCCTTTATCCAATTGAGATAGGCAAAAACTGATGATGGTGTTTGAGGCTTATTTTTAATGAGAAACACAATGGCGAAAACCGCATGGCGATATCCATTGTAGTGTCGGAGATACAAGGTGATTTTAGAAAAATGTTTGTAAATTGTTTTCTGTTGGAAATTTTCAATTTCTGCAAAAACATTGCTTTAGCACTTTTTTACGTAGACTACAATGCCGTTTTCAAAATGATATAGGGTACGTCAAAGAATCGTACTTGTTTAATAGAACGTCTGTATATTTTATCTATTTTATTTCTCTCATAAATACCCATTTCAAAAACCACAGACATTTTTCAAAATCCAGATTTTACAGAATCACCCTGTATCTTTGAAACTATAATAGATAACGATATGTGGTTATTTCCATTGCGTTGCTCATTGAACTGAATGACAAAGCTATGCCTACGCCGTTCAAGGACGACATATTCAGAATGCGCCTTTTAAAATCGCACGCAAAATTTAAGATGCTTAAAAAATAAAAAAATAAAGTAAAGCATAAAGTGTGTTATATTTTTGAAATGAATATTTATGAGAGAAAAAAATAGATAAAAATATACAAGGCGTTTTATTTAAAAAAAGGAAGTTTGGTACGATTACTTTTTGACGTGACCCCGTATACTCATTTTGAAAACGGCATTGGAGTCTACGTAAAAAAGTGCTGAAGCAATGTTTTTGCAGAAATTGAAAATTTCCAACAGGAAACAATTTACAGACATTTTTCTAAAATGCAGATATTCGAAAATCACCCTGTATCTCCGACACTACAATGGATATCGCCATGCGGTTTTCGCCATTGTGTTTCTCATTAAGAATAAGCCTCAGACACCGACATCAGTTTTGCCTATCTCAATTGGATGAAGGAGTTTCCCTTTAAAAGTGTCGAAAATGGCCCACCCTGTACATATATTGTATATATATATATATATATATATAGATATATATATATATTGAACATGTATACAAGGTGTTTTCTTGCTTCCGGACTTCTCACCACTCTTCCTTTCGCGGAGAAAACTAACATTGCGGAAACAGTAGAGATTCTGAGTTTCCCTAACTTTTTTGTTGTTGTTATTCTTCCTCCCTTTTTGTAGTAACTCAGTGGCGCTTAAAAAGAAAATTAAATACCCTACGCCATCTCCATTTATTTTGTTTTAAGCTAGACGAGGGCAAAGTACGATTTGAGTGTGGCCCGCACCTCCGCGAACGCAACAATTATTGGGCAGTAAATTAAAATTACATAATATTATATAAATAAGTTGAAGTCAGTAGTAAAACAACCAGAACGTTACATAATATTACCTTATCAGATTTGGAAACACGATCGTCCGCATGGCGTACTATCTCTTTTTTATCAAAATTATTATGAAAGATGCACACCTAAATTAGCTGCAGTCGTTTTGCCATTATATTCTGTAGTTTTGTACGATTTTCAGTTTTCAAATTAACTAGTTGTACTCAGTCACATTTAACAAACTAATCTATTCTATAACAAAAATGAAAAAAAAGTGTACAGTGTATTTTTTAATGGAGCTTTCATTATTAAACGATTGTTGTTTCCGGGCAACCAAACAACGTTCAACATTTAAAATAAAAAATGAAACCACATCTGTTTGCATGCTATAGTCTGCTTTTAATTAAACATTTTATGAACCCCTTGCAATGAAAATGCTTGCTGCGGCTCGTGTTAAACTTCGCAATTCGTGCACAAATACCTAACAAATACCTCACTCGTATCATAAATATCTTACCAGTCCTTTCTTCAAGGTATAAAAAATATATTAAATAATTAAAAATAATAAGTGTCAATTTTAAATTTTTTTAATTTGAATTAATTTCATTATCATATTGACTTTAGAACTTATAAGAAGACTTTTAGATACTCTAATTAACATAACAAACATAAAAAAACCAATTTATAATGCTATGAATTAAGGGTTAGAATAGAAAAATTCAGATTTTATAATTTATTTTTCTGTATAATATTTTTTTATTGAAGTGTTTGTTAAATCACATAAAATCTAATTAATTGTATTTTGACTCAAATTATAGTGTTTATTAAATTTGTTATAAATGTCGCTTGTCTGCTTATTTTTTTTAATTATTTTGTTTAAATAATTATTTTATATTTTCGGGCATGGTTTCTTTCACCAATATTCACTGTGATTAATGTTTTGCAATAACGCTGTTGCACAATCACTACTTGAAATCAAAGGAATGGAACTTTAAACTCCAGCGTCTATTTTAACGAAAAAAAAACTATATAGTTTTTGGGCAGTTTTTGGTGTTTTCCCGTTTGTTTGTTTGTAGCAAGTGTTTTTTTTTAATTTTAAATAATATTCAGGAGGATTATTCATTTTAAACATTACACTTGTTTGTACAATTCACTTAACATGTAAGTTTTTCTTTCTTTAAAACTAATTAATTACATTTATTTTTTTTTATTATAGATATTTAATAGAAGATCTCATTTCTGCAAATTCGAGAACCGAAATTTCTTAAATGCAATTAACAATTTTTATATTACTTTTGTTATTCACTTTATCACATTTTTACAAAATTTAAGCAACAAGCAATTATTATTTGTTGTCAGTTTATGTAAATAGTCAAAATATGACATATTAATCACTACTAAAATCAAACTTGTTTTGAGTACATGTATATTTTTTTATAATTGTTAGATGTGGTTAGAGTAATTACACTTTTTTATTTCTTAGTTTGCATTTATACACAATTAACAGCATGCAATAGTAAACAAAAATCAATACTAAATAAAAACGAAACACAAAGAAGGTTACGAAAAGTAGTGAGTTAAAATATTTTAATATTTTTATTAATCTATTTAATGCTATACGCCGTTTTGTAATCGAATATATAATAAGTGAATTACCTAATCAATACAGCAAATATTGGTAGTCTTTGCGCTACATAATATAAAGAAAATATTAATATATAAATACTACCAAAATTATTCCAAAGTGATTGCGTGAATTTTAACAATTACATTACAAGCACTTAGCAGGGGATATTATTACTTATTGATTGGTAAATCTAATTACACCTAAAATCTACCATGAATATCTGTTTTTATTTTGGTCATTACATAATCTATTAGCCTTGACAAATTTTTTTTTAATTAAATAATTTGGAATTGGGAACTTTTTATGTCTATGTTAATGTTTATTTTTAAGATATTAATATTTAAGATATTTTATGTTATTTATTTTAATTAACAAATACTAATATAAGCCTGTGTTCTAAAACTACAAATTTTTCTGATAGTGTGCCTGCTTATGCTCATTTTTGTTTTGTTGATGATTGTGAGTCTTATAAACATACCAATTAACACGCATAGCACTAGAATGTAAATAGGAGATTAAAAATATGATAAAATTTGAAGAATTGTCTAGTATGTAAAGGTACATCCGTTTGCTGGGAGGCTTATAGAAAAACAATAATTTTCTCTAATAATAGTCTTAAAAAATGAAATTATAACAATATCTCAACTAAGAGATCGAGTCACAAAATTGTGTAATTTTAACTGATACATATTTGCTTCGGAATATGTTCAGAAGTTTGGATATAGAAAATCTGTTCATAACACATACCTTAGATATTAGGTATATATTAAACCATATAGTAATATACCATTATGTAACAATTATATATTGTATTATAAAACTGTCAACCTAAAAACGCCCCCTCTTTCGGTGTTACATTTTAATAGTTTGACAGTTTTTCGTCAAATTGGTAGACAACTGATTTTCATTAAACAACCCCAATTTACTCGGCAAAATACAAAAATCAAACAAAATCTATGTTTACAATACTTCAGGGTACCCATTTCTTCAAAATTCTAATTGGGTGCTAACTCGAAACACCACCGTTCAAAATAAATAAAGAACTAAAATCATTTAAAAATCAAATTTATTTCCAAAATTACAAGTATATCGAAAGAAAAAAAAAACTATACAGCATTAAATCAAAAGAATAAAATAAATTAAAATAAATCAAATTCAACTAAACTTATCGAGTCCAACAATGTTTACCAACACAATCGTCTGGATATTAGCAATATACAGAACTTTTTTTATTCTTGTCTATTCTTTTTGTCATTTTTGCGTATATTTTGGTTGCTCAGTGTTCTTCTTATTTAACAATGTTCTTAATGCTGACTTCATTTTGTTACCACTTACTTTCATTATTCTTTTTTTTTAATATTGATCTTTGCTTTACCTCTTACATTTTTTTAATTTTATCTTCCCCTTTACTTTCATTACCTTTTACTCATTCTGGTCCTTTTCATTTTTCTTGTTCACCTTTAAACAAACTGATAATATTCTTTCTCCATTTCTCTTCCTTTTATTTCATTTTTTTAAATACCTTTTATACATATTGTTCCAACTTACTCCGTTTTTTTTCTGTACTTTACATTATCTGTTGTACCATTTTCTTTTCGTTCCCATCTCTTATTATATTAGGTATCAATATTTGGTTTCTTCATCCACCACAATCTCATCAATTGATCTTTTTCAAGTGCATTTTACACCTTTCTATACGTTTTCTCGTAAATGTTTTTACTCTTTATTCCTTTTATACTTCCTTGCTTTCTTTTTGTACGTACTTTCCCTGTCTTCTGTATATTTTTGTTTATTAATATCCAACTTATATTACTTCGCAATTTTTCGTATTAAATTCTCTATTTACCGTCATTTCTCCACTTCTCTTCTCTTTCTACAATATCTTCTACCCCCATCTCTCTTTGTACCTATACTTTTTACGTTGGTCTCTTTGATAAAAATGAAAAAAGAAACAGAATCTTTCTCAACGCTTTCTTTTCATAATTTTAGACAATGTCTGATCCTTCAAGTCTCTTTCCAAACTGTATAGTCTAGTCAGTTGGTCCTGAAAAAGGGTTGCCGGTGAAGTTTTAGAGGAATTTTGAAAATTGGTATGTTTATCGATTTTGACGTGCTGTTACCAAATTTTTACTTTTCTCAATTTTTTCCGAAAACCTTCGTTGTATTGCAAAAATGGCGCTCCAAAACAAATTTTTTGACAATATTTCCTTTCCTACTCACTTTACGGTAATAGTTACTTACCTAACGAGTTTAAGAAATTTCTTCTCGAAAAAGTTAGGTATTATTATTTTTTTGTAACGAGTAACTGTAGTAATAATTTATAAATAAATAAATTCATAGCTGCTTATTTTTTGTGTTTACAAGATTCATTTCCACACTACCACGAGGTAAAGTTTTGGGTGCATTTTTATTAGTAGTATCCCTAGTAAGCTTAATTCACATGTTGAATAATTTTAGCGCTTAACCCTTCTCTTTGCTGTTTCGCAAGTTCTTGGTCTTCAGGACTAAGCAAAACCACACGGATAGAAAATTCTTTACATTTGTACCGTTTTCAACCCTGTCTTGAAGGCTTTGAACCAAATATCCTCTATAATGACTACTGCTGCTCTTTTTAATGCGGCGACCTTCTTTGATCTTGTTTTTGTTTCGTACCCGGCTTCCGTCACTAATTTATACCCTGAGTTTTCGAAACAAACCACACGAGTAGTCCAGTGCATTTAGGAATTGACCCACCATTTTTGTATACATTTTTTCTTTTACCCTCCATTTGAAAAGGTTTTTCTTGGTGAGTTTAACTCTAAATTTGCGCACCCCTAAAAACAACCCTTTGTCGCCATCTTGGATTTGGTTTTTTTTGGAATTTTTATATCTCGCGTTCTAACTATTGCACAGTCTTGAATTTGTTTTGAGTTATATTTCAACAATGTTGTATAACAAAAACTGTACGTTTAATAGATAAAAGTTATTGCTCTTCAAAGTCGACAGAACGATTTAAAAAACTTTTTTTCTTTTCGGCTCTTATCCTTTAGATGAGTTATTAAAACACAAAATAGCTATAGAGTGGAAATATACTATTAACAGAATTTTTTTCATTTTTTTTGTTAAACAAACATCCACTTTCAAATTTTTTTGAGAAATTGACCCAAATTCTGCTACATTAGGTATGTAACTATTTTTATGTGCTCAATACAAAAGTGGAAAATGAATTTCAAAGTATCGGTTTAGTTCTAACGACAAAATCTTATTTTGAACGTAACAAAATAATCTTAACCTAACAAACACATTATTTTTACATATTTACTATAGTGGATAGTGAAAAACTCTACTCATGGTTGCAGTAATTTAAATCAACCGTTACATATTAACGGCTCTTTACGTCACGGGCGATTATCCAAAATCTAACGTGTTTAATTTTTTAATTCGTTTATACAAACAAGAAACAAAAAATCTTCCATTTTTATATATTAAAATTTTTGATGGAGGCGAAGTAAAATGTGACTTATTTATATTAAAAATAGAAATTCCCAATCGTTTGCGACTTTTACGTTCATTTTTATTTTATGGAAAAACAAAAATGGTAAGAATCATTTAATTTTCTAAAATATATTTTAAAAAGGATACCACACGTCGCTACTCTATTACATATATTGTCTTGTAAGAGTGTGCTCAAGTTACTTTTTTTTTCTTAAAAATAAGCGAAGCGTACGAAAATTTTGTGTAAAAGCCATGTCTCAAATTACGTAAGCGAGTACTGCAAAGCTTGTGAATATGACAACGTGGGGAAGTTTTAAAACGTAATGTACGAATTATACTGACTTGAATTGCTAGGAAGCAATAAAATCCATTTCGTTTCACTAAGCTTGAAGCGTCTCTTTCATTCTTTTTTATAAACCGCACACAATATTATAATTCACATCTGGAAAAAATTGTAAACTAAATTCAACAAAATTCTAAGTTTAGATTAATATTGTAAATATCTTAGATACATCAATTTTCATAACATTTACACTAATTTGAAATGAATCATAAGAGAATCATTACAAATAATTGTTCTACATTAATAAGAAATATAAGTTTCATATTAAAAATTAGGGAAAGATAAAATATTTTCATGAAATGTTTAGCTATTATTTATTCAAACTATTTAGAAAATGTATAAGGAATGAGATCTGGCATATTTAAGTGTACCTACATTATTATAATTCCAAATAGGAAATATTTATTTAATCCATCAAGCAAATATGGATGTGATTAGTTATACACTGAGAGAAATTTCTTTTAGTTTCCTTAGAAATCTATTAGTTACTATAAAACATCTGCGTAAAATAGGCTCCACCAAGGTTGTTCTTTAGCTACAAAAATTATACCTCTTATGAACTTTTTAGTCACTACAAGGCTGCTTGTTAATATTCGACCATCAATCCTTATGTTAGTGATCCTTAGTCTCAAATACTTTATTTTTCAATTACCTTTTAGTGATTACATTTTTTTTGTAGTTTCTAAATAGAAATTTTTATGTCATTATTGTATGCTTTTTAATGGTATAAGAGTTCTAATACTTAATATAAGGATTACTTTACAGATATTAAAAGAATAGTCTTTTGCAAAAAAATTATTGTAGTTCTTCAAAATTAACCCTAGTATACGGGTGTTTCTTAGGGCTAGTGACAGATCAGATGACCCAAAGAAGCACCAATTTATGTACCAAAGTTTGGAAACGTCGCCATTTCCTGAACTGTTTTTTTAGCTTAAAAGTGCCCACCTACTGGGAACAGTATCCAACAGTATCACAATTGCAAAATAATAAATTCAATAGAAAAGGAAGAAAAAAAAAACGATTTATAATTAATTAAATGGTAAAGTATTCACAAAAAATTTGTTCAGTGCGTAACTGCAAACGTTTAATTAACAAATTAAATAAGTAAAATGTGTGTCTTACGACATCTTGTGTAAAACATGGACACGTGTGAATAGTATAAACTCCACGAGAGTTTAAAACACCAACCGCCGTCTTGTACAGTTGTATACTGCACTGTAGTATACACCTCTGATGAGCTCTGTAATAAGAGCTGAAATGCTGCATCAGGTGTTCTTTTGTTGCGTGTGTGCTTCTGTACAAGTTAATACTTGGCTTTATCGACATACGTGTGTTTAAGCTTAAAGTTATCGCTTAGATAGCGCTTTGCATTTAAACACACACAAGTCGTTACAGTTAACTGTTGTCATTTTTCTTCATTTATACTATTCACACGTAACCATGTTTTACACGAGATGTCAAAAGACACACATTTTACTTATGTTTATTGCTCCATGAAAGTTTAAAAGACCAACCGCCGTCTTGTACAGTTGTATACCGCACTTAAGTATACACCTCTGATGAGCTCATAATAAAAGCGAAATGCTGCATCAGGTGTTCTTTCGTTGCGTGTGTTTGCTTCTGCCGAAAGTTAATACTTGGCTTTATCGACACACGTGTGCTTAAGCATTAAAGTTATCGCTTAGCTAGCGCTTTGCACTTAAACACACACAAGTCGTTACAGTTAACTGTTGGCATTGTTCTTAGTTTATACCATTCACACGTGTCCATGTTTCACACAAGATGTCATAAAACACACATTTTATTTAAAATATAGCATGTTTCATGTAGGTTTACAATTATGAAAGCAAAATGTTTGGTTAATGTGCTGGATATTTGTAGAAAATATATATCTTTGTGCCCTAAGAATATTTCCCATGAGAGGCTGTTTTTGAGGTACAGAAATGAGAAATACACAGTACAGTCAGTGCAAATACTGTATCCAAAATACCATCAGGAGTAGTTTTTTTTTAAATAATAACACTATTCTGGACTTCCATTGTCTATATTTTAGTTTAATTGAATAAACACAACGTTTCAATTGCTATTGAATCTGCAATCGTCTTTAGGTGAATACTAAAGACTACTGTAACTTATATACTAATACGAAGTTAGTGAAGCGATCAAGTGTACAAAGTTAATGAAGGGGGACGTTACCGTAAACTAAGATTAGTCAGGCGTCTAATTAAGGGTTTCCATACATTGTTAATCTCTACGCTGGGTTGACTAAAGACATTCTTGTTGTTTTCGATAAACGCTGCTTCTTTAAATTTTCTCTTGTACCAGTACTCTTCTCGGTGTATAATTCTTGCCTCCGACCATTTCATTTTGTGATGTTTTTCCTAGGAGTGTTGGGCAATGCCGGATTTCAAAGTCTCTCCTCTTTGCGTATGGGTTTTATGTTCCTTTAACCTGATATCTAAGGGTCTTTTAGTTTCCCTACGTATGACTGGCCGCATTCACATGGGACTTCGTAGATGCAATTCTTGGAGTTACGACTGTTGTCTGGTCTAGTTTTGGAGATCATGCTACCAATAGTTCTTGATGATCTGAATACCGTGTTAATGTCATAATTTCTTCCTATCCGTTTTATTTTCTCAGATAATCCTTTGACATATGGAATGCTGAGTAATGTTTTGGGTTTCTCTTCGGTCATGGCTGGTTGGTTCTTAGAGAATTGTAAAGCAGTTTCTACTCGTTTTGGGTAACCATTTTGTTTAAGGTCTCTTCTGATGTTCTTGATTTCTTCTTGTAGTCCTACCTCTGTATAACATAGTCTGTGAGCTCTGTCGACTAAAGATTTAATAATCCCTTTCTTTGTTGTTCCACTGTGATTGGAGTCGTAATTCAGATATTGGCCGATATGAGTTGGTTTTCTGTAAACTGATGTCACAATATTCTCATTGTTTCTTTTTGCGAGGACGTCCAAGAATGGTAGTGAGTATTCTTTCTTTCTCCATGGTGAATCTGATAGATGGCTTAATGTTGTTCAGGTGGTTTAGAAAAAGGTCTAGCTGACGGTCGCTATGGTTCCAAATTATGAACGTATCGTCTACATATCTGAGCCATAATTTTGGTTTAAATCTCGCTTTTTCCAGTGCTTGGACCTCGAACCAGTTCATGTAGATGTTGGCGATTACCGGTGAGAGAGACGAACCCATAGGAAGACCGTCGTCTTGTGCAAAGAATTCGTCCTTTAATTGGAAATATGAGTTCCTGAGGCAGCATTGTAGAAGTTCCATTTTTCCCTTAACCGGTAGCAAAGTTCTATTATGTAATTCCTTGTCCTCTAGCAACAATGACATCTTGGTTGTTACCACCGTTCGGAATAAAAATTGTTCTATTTCTATAAAAGAACTCGAATTTCTATAAAAAAAAAAACTCATTTTGGTTTCTCTTTTTTTTTCCTTTTTTTTTTTTTTTTTTTTTCCATTTTTAATAAATACTTTTTTTTTCTCCCTTTTTTTTAAAAAAAAGTGCTTTTTTTTTTATATTTGCAAAAAATTAAAAAAAAAAAAAAAAAAAATTTTTATTTTTTTAATTAAATTTTTTTTTTTTTTTTTTTATTTTTTTTTTTTAAATTTTTTTATTATTTTAAAGAAAAGTTTTTTTAATATTAAATAAAAAAAAAATAAAAAAATTATTTGTAAATATAACAAAGAAAAATAAAATGTTTTTGTTGGGTTTTTTTTAAAAATTAAAAAAAAATTTTTTTGAGAAAAAAAAAAATATTGGTTGTTAAGGAATTTTTGATTTTGAATCGCGTTTGAAAAAAAGTATTAAATTGTAAATTTTTTGTGGAAAAAAAAAAAAAAAAAGGAGGGGAAAGGGGAGGGAGTTAAAAAAAAATAAAATTTTTTTTTTTTTTTAGTTAGTTTTTTTTTTTTTTTATAAAATATATTAATATAAAAAATTTATTTTTTTTTTATCTTTTTTTTTGGTGGATTAATTTAATTGTTTGTTTTTTTTTTTTTATTTGATAGGGATACTGAAAAAAGGAAATAATAAATATATACAGGAATTGTTGAAATTGTTCAAGTTTACCTCATATATAATATTTGATATTTATATTTTAAAATTTGTTTTTTATGAAATTTTTTTTTTAATGAATTTGAATAAGTTATAGGAACTGCATGCACAAGCAATTTCCGCGTCCGTATTTTGCGGAAGTATAAACAAACAAAGAATGCTACGTTCGCAAGGAATTATTGTAACCTTGCAAGCTAAGCATCCCAACACGCCAGACGGTATATAATGAGGCGAACGAGTCAACAGAAGACAGACCCAGAGTACGATACGGCGTAGTAACCAAAGTGACTAGTGCGATCCCAGCAGTTCCGCGTTCCTATATGGCGCTTACTCGCATTCCGCTCTCGCAGCAAACGCATTAACATTAAACAACTAACAGCGCGGTTATTGTAAGTTAAAATAAACTCGTATTCGCAAACTCAACGTAGTTTTCTCTGATGCAAACCGGCGCCTAGAACTAACCCCTAGCCGCCACAGTGGTGACCCCGACGTGATGTATTTGATCAGAGAAAGGTCACCGTTCGAAGACTTCACCGCAGAATTCAGAAACAACGGTGCAACGTCTTATCCAGTGACGACCATCATCATATTTTTCGTGATCGTCCTGTTCGCCGCCAAACACTGGTAAGACTCCGACGCACATACGAGTAATGGGAGGTTCTGAATCTAAGGAAGAGATCATCGTGCAGAACGCAAACGGCAGCGCATCTGCCACCCTAAACACCGCCGAAACTCTCCACACAATCACCGTCGTATTATTGGTATTAATCATCATCCGGTTCGCCGCAAAGGACCTCTGCGCATTTCACAAGAGGAAGGTAAACCGCGCGGCCACCAAGCTCCAGGCACAAGCGACAGTGTAATCTTCGAGACGACATCAGATCACACTGGCTGCCGCGAACAAACGAAAAATGGCCCCCACAATCGCAACCGCTTCCGCGAACCTCACGACGCCTACAACGACCCCCGCAATCGAACGCGTAGGCGTACGCATCCCTCCATTTTGGCCGGAAGACCCTCTCATGTGGTTCCTGCAAATCGAAGGCCAATTCGCTTTAGCTGGGATCATCGCGGACGAAACAAAATATAACTACGTGATCGCCAATATAGATACCAAGCATGCCACGGAGGTACGCGACATCCTTCAATCACCGCCGACCGAGGGCAAATACGACACCCTCAAAAGGAACTAGTCAATCGCCTCAGCGCATCGAAATCGCAAAAGATACAGCGATTGCTTGAAGGCGAGGAACTCGGCGACCGCAAGCCATCGCAGTTCCTACGACACCTGAAAAACCTCGGTGGGAGCACCATCCCTGACGACTTCCTACGAACCCTATGGCTCAACCGTTTACCGGCAACGATGCAGGCGATTCTGGCAACGCAGACCCACGACGACCTCGATAAAATAGCCGTGCTCGCCGACGCCGTAAACGAGACGCTCGCATTCAAAACGTATATACGTGCGACGCACGAACCCCCGCATGGACGCCGAACCCCGACGCAACAGGCAACCCGCGTTCCGACAATCACGACCACCATCTCGAAGCCGTTCCAATTCGAGAGATCGACATCGAAATTACGACCCCAATAACACTGCCACATGTTGGTACCACCAAGTTTTCAAAGGCCGAGCGAGAAAATGCCGCGAACCGTGTGATTTCCCTTCGGGAAACGGACAAGGCAGTCGATAAACGCGGCCAACGACAGCCTCAACATAACCCCGCGCCGCCTCTTCTTGCACGAGCGGGCCACACGACAAAGATTCCTAGTGGACACCGGCGCGGACGTCTCAGTTTTTCCCCGCAAGTTAGTTAACGGACCACGACACAAAACATCATACGAGCTGACAGCAGCGAACGGATCCAACATCGCGACATATGGTTTCATAACCCTCAGCCTCAATTTAGGCTTACGACGATCTTTCACCTGGCGTTTTATAATAGCAGACGTAACGAACCCCATAATCGGAGCCGACTTTCTGCACCACTACGCCTTGCTGGTGGACATCCACAACAATAGGATCACCGACCCGTTAACAAACATATCACGAGCCACTGGAGTGACCTCAGACCACGAACGGCCTACGATACGCGAAATCTCAGGGACGACACCGTTCCACGAAATTCTCAAAGAATTTCCCGAGATCACGAGACCTTCGGGCGCACCGCACGTGCCAAAACACGAAACGAAGCATTACATTCGAACCACTCCAGGGCCACCAATAACTTGCAAACCACGCCGCCTTGCACCCGACAAATTGAGGATTGCAAAACATGAATTCCAGTCCATGGTCGACATGGGCATCGCTCGCCCGTCAGACAGCAGTTGGGCATCACCGCTGCACATGGCACCGAAAAACGGCCATGACTGGAGGCCTTGCGGAGACTACAGGCCCCTCAACGCCCGAACAATCCCTGATCGCTACCCCGTGCCACACATAGAAGACTTCGCGCAAGGACTCCGAGGAAAAACCATATTTTCGACAATAGATTTGGTACGAGCATATCACCAAATCCCAGTTGCAAATGAAGACATTCCGAAAACCGCAATTACGACACCTTTCGGACTGTACGAATTCCCCTTCATGTCTTTCGGACTACGAAACGCCGGCCAGACTTTTCAGCGTTTTATCGACGAGGTAACCCGAGGTTTGGACTACTGTTACACCTACCTCGACGACATACTCGTAGCCTCCACATCCGAAGACGAGCACAAAATCCATTTACGAACACTGTTCACGCGCTTACAGAGGTATGGGATACTCATTAACCCAACGAAATGCCACTTAGGCGTCACGAACGCACGTTTCCTCGGATACCAAGTCTCGAGCAAGGGCACGACACCACTGGCGGACAAAGTGGACGCAATCAGGAATTTCCCCACGCCGACAACGGCCAAACAATTGAGACAATTTTTGGGCATGATAAATTTCTACAGGAGATTTATACCAGGAATTGCCGAACTGCAGGCACCGCTAAATGACCTGCTCAAACGCAACATTAAAGGCGCAAAACCAATCGAATGGCAGACCAAAGCAAACGAAGCTTTCGATGCCTGCAAAGAAAGACTGGCACAGGCCACGATGCTCGCACACCCCGAACCCGGAGCAACCCTTGCCATAGTCACTGACGCCTCAAATAACGCAATCGGAGCCGCTCTCCAACAACGCATCGACGACGACTGGGAACCACTCGCATTCTTCTCCAGGAAACTTTCAAGCGCAGAGAGAAAGTACGGGACCTACGACAGAGAATTACTAGCGATCTACCAAGCCATAAAACACTTCAGACACATGGTTGAAGGTAGAGAATTTTCTGTTCGTACGGACCACAAACCCCTGGTATACGCATTCCGCCAAAAGCCGGACAAATGTTCCCCCCGCCAATTTCGTCACCTAGATTTTATATCCCAATTTACAACAGACATCCGTCACATCTCGGGCACGGAGAACGTCGTTGCGGACGCGCTATCCCGCATCGAAACAATCGCCACAGCCCCGATCGACTTCGAAAGTCTCGCAAAAGCACAGGCCACGGACAATGATCTGCAAACGCACCTGCGTCTAGGAATTCACTCCAACTAAAAAGTGATTCTCCCCAACACGGACACAGCCGTATACTGCGATCTGTCCACCGCCAACGCCAGACCTTTCGTCCCTACAACCCACCGCCAGCACATTTTCAACACAATGCACAATCTGGCGCACCCGGGAACGAAAGCCACAACAAAGCTCGTCAAACAGCGTTACGTTTGGCCATCCATTGACGCCGATTGCCGACAATGGACACGCGCATGCATACAATGCCAACGATCAAAAGTCACGCGACACGTAAAACACCTTTCGGAACGATAGCGAACCCATCCACACGTTTCGAGCACATTCATATCGACATAGTGGGACCGCTCCCCATATCGCAAGGCAAACGTTACTGCCTCACCTGTGTCGATAGATTTTCACGCTGGCCCGAAGCATACCCAATCGAAAATATCGAAGCCGAAACAATCACGCGCACGTTTTACAACGAATGGATCACACGCTTCGGTGTCCCGCTGCGAATAACCACAGACCAAGGGCGACAATTCGAATCACAACTGTTCAAACAGTTCAACAAACTCCTCGGCACCACACATTTGCGAACAACGGCCTACCACCCGCAATCGAATGGGATGGTGGAGCGTTTCCACCGCCACCTCAAAGCCGCCATCCGTTGCCACGAAACGAAACAGTGGACCGACGTACTACCCACGATTTTACTAGGACTACGAGCAGCATGGAGGGAAGACCTGAACTCATCTGCAGCCGAACTGGTATACGGCGAACCCCTGAGACTCCCTGGCGAATTCCTAGTACCAAAACAAACGCCCGCAACGGACCCGATAAATTACATAACGAACCTCAAACGCTACTTCGCAGAATTAAGCCCCACAGCTGGAACAAACCACGCCAAACCAAACACATTCATTTTTAAAGACCTACAAACGGCCCAACAGGTATTCGTTCGACGCGACGCAGTAAAGACGCCACTCGAACAACCGTACGAGGACCATTCCCGGTTTTAAAACGAGGAGATAAAACCTTAACGTTAAAAATAAGGGATCGCGAAACGACCGTCTCCATCGACCGCACGAAACCAGCCTACGTAGAAGGGAACCACACGCAGACGACGCAAACTTCAAGGACAACCTCGCCCACCACGGATCATCAAGGAGACACCGCCTCCAAACGAACACCACACACCATAACAAAGTCCGGAAGACACGTTCATTTTCCCAAGCGCCTGCATTAAGCGCGCACGCAAAATAATAAAGCGGCAAGGTAAAGCATACGCAAAATTAAACATTTTTGCCCACCAGCTCCGTTTTATCGTGGGATTTACCCACTAAGGGGGACCCATATAGGAACTGCATGCACAAGCAATTTCCGCGTCCGTATTTTGCGGAAGTATAAACAAACAAAGAATGCTACGTTCGCAAGGAATTATTGTAACCTTGCAAGCTAAGCATCCCAACACGCCAGACGGTATATAATGAGGCGAACGAGTCAACAGAAGACAGACCCAGAGTACGATACGGCGTAGTAACCAAAGTGACTAGTGCGATCACAGCAGTTCCGCGTTCCTATATGGCGCTTACTCGCATTCCGCTCTCGCAGCAAACGCATTAACATTAAACAACTAACAGCGCGGTTATTGTAAGTTAAAATAAACTCGTATTCGCAAACTCAACGTAGTTTTTCTCTGATGCAAACCGGCGCCTAGAACTAACCCCTAGCCGCCACAAGTAGAAATAGTAAACATCAAATCGTATGGAAATGTAGAAATTTAACGCCAATACATTAAACATTTTTAAAATATTTTTCTAGACATTTTTTTTAGTCTGTGATAACTTCTGTGATGTAGTTTACGTTAAAATAAACTTATTTTCGTATCTTGGACGTGTAACATTTTTAAAACTTTTAGAATTTTCTTTCTTATTGATTATATGATACAAATCTTTTGTTTTCTTTTTGTCTTATTATATTTATTTTATGCCTAAACCTATGTGAGGTTGTTTTCTTTTTTCCACCTGAAGTTGGATTTCCTTTAATTTTGTTTGATTATTGGTATAAGATTATGGACATAAAACCGCCTGCAATCAGGCAATTTGAGTTACATTCAAGCATTTTGCTACAAAATCATTTGAAGTTAGGGTTTTCGATTTTCTATAACTTGTCGTTCTTTCTTTGTTAAATTGGTGACCTATAGGATTATCACTTACACTTATCTATCTATATAGCCAAAGACATCTTGTTCCTACTTCTTTCTTCTATCTGTCTGTATTACTACTAATCCGTTTTTGTAATACGAACCGGCTTACTCTTCATCGTAATCACCGGTAGTCAGATAAGTTGAAATTGTACATGCTTTATTTTATAATTTTATTTAAAATGCGGTTGTATCTGTATTCTGACGTGAATTTACCTACGTTTTATATTTTACTCAATGTGATTTAAAGATCTTTTAAAATTAGTGTTATGCGATTGTGTTTTTAGTTTTCTGTTAGATTTATTGTCAATACCGTTACGGAACGTAAGTTTGTATTATTTACCTCAGTAGAGCCACTCTGATTTGTGTGTGCTCTTTAAGATTCAATTATCTGTTTTTGTCCGCTGATTACTAAATTATTCAACGACCACGCCCACTCAGTGTTGTTACTTAGTTTAACGTTTTTATTTAATTATTTTTTAAAATAACTCGTATCGTGTAGATTCCTATACGCAATTGTTGTGTATTTTATATGTGTTTTGGGTCTATTCTTTTTAAAATTCCTAGTTGCTCTACGCGTTTTGCTAGGTATTCAAAAACAAGTGGCTTTAAATTGCTAAAAAACAATATCAAACTAGAAAACAGCAAGCTACCGTGCTTGTTTTGTTTGGTGCGCTAGAGTTTTCTTAATTTACAAATAATTATTCAACATTAACACGGGCAGGTGATTAATACTCTACAGCACTCCATAGTCAGCAAGAAAATCATTTTGTTCCAAGAATCACTACATTAGTTTCCGGATATTTGTCAAAGATCTCCTGGTCTACAAGAAAAACTCACGTAAAACACTTTCTGTAGATCTCTAGGATAGGTAAGAGCAATTTTTTTAAGTTTTTGGTTGTTTTCCCAAACTTTGAAACAAATGCTTTGCCACGACAAACCGATCCCCCATAATAGAGAGTTTTGCAAACACATTCTACAGGTTTATATTATTCATATGGGACACATTTCGTTTTACTTTCATGAGCATGCATTTGCAATAACCATATAAAATAAATAATTATTTTATAGAATTTTTAGTAATTAAGGTTGAAGGTATAGAAAAACTTTTTAGAGATAATTTGTCGACGTTTCACCTTCAAACGGGGGCTTTCTGTGACTGTCATTAATTCTGATGATACTTTTAGGCCAAGTTTTTAATTAATTTAACGTATAGATGATTAATTTTTCTATTGAACTAAGTCTTATTTAAATACATTTGAGTATAAATCGTACATTTTTTGGGCCTGAGGTCAAGTTCAGCACCTAGTTCTGCTCTACCATAACCTCATCACACAAAGTGAAGAAAGAGTAGGAAAAAAGAAAGGAAAAGGAACACAAAAGAAAAGACAAAAATATAAAAGAAATAAACAGTTGTATTTGAATAAATTTCCTTTTGTTTTTTTCAAAATTGCGCAATTGCAAAAATGCAAAATTTTGAGATTTTAAAATTGCAAGATATAGTTAGCACATACTTATCTTATATTTAAAAGGTTTCACCTTTGTGATGAAAACAGATAGTTAAACATTTTGCGTTTGAAATTTTTAGTGGACGACCGCAATTGTACAATCCTCTAAATCTAAAGTCAAGATGATGTATATCTGGTCTGTATCTGATCTTTTAAGCAAATATTGAGGACTTTATTCTGTTATTATTTTACAGACGACAGCATTCAGATGTCGCTCAGTCCTTTGTGGATTTCTTAGAAAATCTTTTGCTGTTATAGAAATCTATTCTTGGTCTAGTTTAATGTATGGATTTTGTCATTACTGATGATGTAACTCTGTTAAATTTACATTTTTAGAGGTCGCTCCGCTGCTTTTCCTGTAGGTCATAGCATTTTGTGCACTATCATTATGCTTTAGTTTTAGGTATTAATATTCATACATCTGAGCGTTTCCTTATTTTTGTTATAATTTTTTCTTATCTTTTTCTTTACCATTACGTACAGTTAATATAGACCTCTATTTGGTTCTTTCTCCGAAAATCTTGGCTTTTGTTCTAATTTATTGTGTTTCAAAAGTTTTCATATTAATATCACAAATGCATCTATAGATTGTTGATTAAACGTTTAATTGTTTGTGTTTATGAAATCTAATTGGGCGTGGTCACCAAAAACTACGAATTAATTATGTTTACAATCTCCATTGTAATAAACAAGAATAAAAAAAATGCAAATATAAAAACAGGAGCGTGGAAGATATAAACAAGAGATGATAATATTCAGCAAAATAAGAAACACCAAATAGAAATATATGTCCTGAAACTAGAACTAGTTAGTTACAAGCTATCTATTAACAATAATAAGAAATAATGAAAAAAACAAAGAAAGCAAAAATAGGGAAGTTACACAAATTCTTCAGAAGTTTATAAGACACCCTTTAACGTACGAAAGCAAATACTGGGTACTAACAATAAAAATCAAAGTATGGAAGATGAAATTATTAAGAGGAATTTAAAGGATCACTAGCGAAAACAAAATAAGGAACGCAATATTATCGGAAGATATATAATGGATCCCATATTCATACATAAAATTATCGTAAAAGCTTAAAATTAAAAAAAAACTAATTTGGAAGATAATAATAGAAAAGCAATTGATCTTGACGGGTCAGGAACATAGAATGAAATAATGTAGAATAACCAAAGAAATAGATAAAACTGAGCCAAAGAAAAAAATAAAATAAACCAAGATTATGATAGGAAGAGCAAATGAGACTAATGACTAAAAACCAAGAAATAAAGTTAGGTAGTAAGATAGGAATTAACGAAAAAGTCGTAATAACAAATATAGTATTACGTAACAGTACTTTGATCTTTTTGAATTATTTAAATATTAATGGAAAATTTTGGGGAAAAGACCAGTTATTTGTCTTGATTAAGATAAAATTTATTTTCTTAAAACTCATTTAGTTATTAGTATGGACGTGGTTCAAAAAATTGTAACCAACGCTGCTAAACGCCGATAAGATTAAAGTGGAGAACTGTTTGGATTAACTGATTAATCGGTCAATCAATTTCTATAATCATCATTCTATAAAATTTAAAAGGTAAATCAAGTGCGGCTACCAATTAATTAATTTTTAACAATGCGTGTTTCTTAAAATCCGTGTCATGTAAAATTTGAATCGTTAGTTACATTTTACTAACCAACAACCAAATAACAACGTTTGTTTTATTTGTCATGCGTTTGTTACGTAAAAATAGTTGACAGAATCCCAGAATAAAAATTTGGGTAAAAACAGACTAATGTCAATGTCTAAACTAACATTGTAAGGAAACAAACAATAACATTTTTGATAACCAAACAACAACCAATATTGTCGATTTGGGGAGATACGCAACACCGAAATGTAGATGGCTCTACCGTTGATTTAAAACATTTAATAAAAATTATAACATTGAACTTGTTTCATTTAACAAAAATGCTCACATCCGAATAAAAAACTAAAACATGCTGCACAGTTTTCAATAAATATTTTATTTTATTTCTAAATACAATTTGGATAAACGACAAAAACGTTCGTCGATGCGCTGAAAGAATCAAACAACAAACTTTTAACAAAAGTATTCACTAAAAGCATTGATAACATAAAAACAATATCCAGGAAGTAAACAAGTTTTGACAGCAGAAGCTGTTTATAACATTTTCTTAACAAACAATATTTCATGTAGTATAATAAGCTGTCAGTTCTTCCTTTCTTTGCTTTTGCTGATGGTAATTAATGAAACAAACGTGTGATCCATTTAGCATGCTTATCTTATGGATGAAATTTGGTAAGCTAACAAAACTATTAGAAATTAATAACTAATGCAAACGAGCAGAGAAATTAAAAGTTTTAACTCTTAATTATTTAAGTTCAGCTAATCAATTTATAAAGTTGTACAAGTAGTTAAGTCTTGACTAAAAGAAAAGTTTATTTTTTTGGGTTTTTTATCTTAATTGAAAGCGTTGCACGTTTTACCATGTTGAATTTAATTCAATTTTGTAAATGATGAAAGGTTTAGTATAATAATCAATGTCAGTAAATTTTTTAATTAATATTTTATGTAATAATATAACTTTCTTAAAAATCATTGTTTAATCTCGAAAGCGCTACTTATTTTGTTTTATCCTGTTCTCTGATGCTTACAAACAAGGCTTTAGAGAACTACACAATTTCTTTGTCGCATTAAGCAGCACGAATTTAGAAAATTCACTTATTGCTTTTGCTTTTACAATTGTTAGAAACTCCATTCAAGAAATTTAGAGTAAAGTTTGAGCATCAATAAGAACACGCGACAAAACGTTATTTATTGTATAACACATTTTTATTAAATTTTTGAAAGCACAAAATGGGCATTTGGAATTAGATATCCTTATCGATTTTGTTAGTTTTATTTATTTACAATACATACTTTAATTTCTCTTTTTCCAAAACTTACTAATTTACTTATTTAATCTAAAAATTACAACAGAGTGTAGACGTAAGGTTGTCGTAATTTCATCAAAGAAAAAACCTTTTTTTCAAATACTCAGATTATTTCATAATTTGATACTAAAAATTACACCATCGTTTCAAAGAACAAAACTACAGAAACAAGTAAGAGTCAATAATTCCCTTCCTAGTGGCAAAGAAAACGGACTATAATATACATTCAAGTTCGTAAATTATTTAGTAATTTTCAGCATTTTCCTTATGACTAAAATGTAATTGGATCTCCAGTATTGTAACTAAATAAAAATGTATTAATGCTTTCTCAGATCCGGACCATAGTTCTACTATCTCAAATTTGTCAATCAATTGCCTGTATGTTCGAAATCTTTTTCTTAAAATTAAAATGCAATTTAATTAACAGAATTATTAAAAACAATAAATCGGAAATTAAAAAAAAAAATAATTGAGTTAACTATTGTCAGGAACGTTTTATGAAATTAATTTTGTACATACTGAATTTAATAACGTCATTATTTGTTTCCAGGTTAGTTAACTTAATTACATGGGCTAAAGGCAAATTTTATTGTTAATTGAGTAACGACTACAATTAATTCACTTAAATTTTCTTATATCGTCGATCAAGCAATTTAGAATATATACAAAATTTACTTGTTTTAAAAAGGAAACCACTTTTGTTCAAAGACAATGATAAGAGAATTAAGCTTTTACGTGTCGGTAACGTTTTATCAGTCCTTTTGAAGTGCCTGCTCGTTGAACTCTTAAAGTGGTTGCCTATTTCAGTAAATTTTTAAATCCGAACAGCAAAATATAATGTTTGCTTGACAAATAATAACAATAACTATTATTTTTATATTAAACCGCTAACTAAATCCTCAAAAACGATTGCACGATTAAAAACAATTGAAAATCACTTCAATTTTACACAAAAATTACATAAACCGTGTGATCTTTGGTGAGTGTATCTTATCCGACAAAAATGTTGTTTTAGAAATTTTAGAAGTACTCTATTGCTTCGATTTAAAATGCATTTTTACAAACCCATTTAAGAACGTTAAAAACGTTCATTATTAATATGGCTGATATAAATTCTTTGTTTATTAGTTATTCTACAATACAGTTTTTTATGTATTCATTGCTTGTATTGAATTTATAAGAACGGTACCTAAATTATTGTGTACTTACGCAAGTACATCTAGTAACCCTCTGATGAAGAGAGCTGCTCTGATCATAGACACATCAGATTTGAAATCATGGGGTTACACTATGAAACAGAGACTTACCGTAACCCTAGACGGACGGACTGGAAAATCTATAAAAGACAGTTAGACCAGAACTTAACCGGCACACTAGGTACGGTAAGCAAAATATTGAGCTGGAAATAATGGCAGAGCAAATTGCAGATGCTATGTTAGCAGCCTACAATGAGAGTTGTCCTCTGACTGTGAGACACACTACCAGGAAGGTTTCGTGGTGGAATAGCGCCTTAGAGGGTCAGAGAAAGCAGGTTAGAAAAGTTTTTAATAAGGCAAAAACGTCAGGGATGTGGGAGGCATATAAGGCCTCTTTAACTGAGTACAACAAGGCACTCAGGAGGGCTCGGAGATCCTCGTGGAGAAGGCATTGTGAGGACATTAAAACGGTCCCAGACAATGTCAGGCTCTATAAGATCTTTTAAAAAATCCCCAAGGTGCACTTCAAACTATTCGACGCGAAGACTGTGAATTTACAACAAACGAGAAGAAGACTTTAAGTGAACTTTTCGGACTTACTTCTTCAGGAGGAAAATCCTACAAAGGTAAACCATTAGACTGGGCCAGGCAGGAGCCGGACGAAACTGGCAACAGACCGTCAAAAGCAGACTGGTAAAAGGCCAAGGAAGTGGTAACTTTTGAAAAGATCAAATGGGCGATAAACTCTTTTCAGCCCTATAAGTCACTGGGTCCGGATGGAATCATACCCATCATGCTACAGAAGAGAACTGACCCTTTGTGGCGTAAACTATGCAAGGCATTTAGGGCTAACTTAGCCTTACACTACTTGCCGAGGACGTGGCGGCTCACCAGGGTGGTTTTTATTCCAAAGACTGGCAGAGCAGACTATTCCCAAGCAAAGGCTTACAGACTCATTAGTCTAATGTCATTTGTACTAAAGACAATGGAGAAGATTATGGATAGACATAATAGGGAAGGAATTCTGGTGACCAGCCCTCTATCCCGAGATCAGCATGCATATCTTCCAGGAAGATCTACAGAGACAGCTATTAGTACCCTAACTAGTAGGGCGGAGAATGCTTTGGAAAATAAGCAGATTATGTTGGCGGCCTTCTTAGATATAGAAGGTGCTTTTGATAACACATCTTTTGACTCCATAACCGCGGCCCTGAGGAAACGTGGTCTGGAAGAAATTAGCTGTAGGTGGATTGACTGCATGCTAAGACAAAGGATGGTATTCACAGCTTTTCGAGCATACGTTATCAACCAGGGTGGCAGGAGGTTGCCCTCAGGGAGGAGTACTTTTTCCTCTGTTGTAGAACCTAATCATAGATGGATTGCTAACTAAGCTTAGAACAGAAGGCTACCTCCCTTTGGGGTATGCAGATTACCTTGTCATTCTAGTGGAAGGCAAGTTTTCAGAGGACGAATGCAATCTGCACTGAACGTGGTAAACAGATGGTGTGGGAGGGAAGAGCTGAAAGTATCTTCCCAAAAGACCACCATAGTGTCGTTTACACGCAAAAAATTAGAGGGATTAGGACCTCTTTTCTTAAATGGGCGTGAACTAAGTAAAATACTTGGGAGTAATCTTTGACTCTAAGCTTACCTGGAATCAACATATAGCAAAAGTCATACGAAAATCGGAGATTACTTTAGCGGTAATCAGACGCATGTATGACAGACAATGGGAGCTCAGACCAGAGATAGTACACTGGTTGTACACAAGAGTGGTCAAGCCCGCCATCACCTACGCGCCCAGTGTATAGTGGCCAAAGGTCACACAGGAGACCACAATCCTGAGACTAAGCAAGGTTCAAAGACTTGCCTGTCTAAGCATAACAGGGGCTCTGAAAACTACGCCCACTGCAGCTCTTGAAGCAATGTTAGGCCTTAACCTCTTGCACTTATATAGTAAAGGGATGTAAGGCTGGCGGCATACATACTTCAGTTATCTTCAGCCAATATCAAAGCTGACTCTCCTCATATAAGACGTTTGGCAGACATTGGAGGATCCCTACTTCAAATGCCGTCTGACTATATGGTGACCAAACGCATTGACAACGCACTCTTTCAAGTGGTCATTCTACATGGAAATAACTGGATAGACTACAAAGAGAAAATTCCAAAAGATGGTATAATCTGGTATACGGATGGTTCTAAATCAGAGACGGGGGACGGATTAGGAATATATAATGAAAGAGAGGATCTAGGTTATGCCCTCCCCTTGGGCAGCCTAACGACTGTCTTTCAGGCAGAAGTTCTTGCCATCGTCGAATGTACACAAACTAATATAAAGGAGAACTACCATCGTAGGCGTATCTATATTATGTCTGACAGTCAAGCTCTTTTAAGCCAAAAGACTTCATATAACTGGTTTTTGAATGTTTTAACACACTCAATACCCTGGCAAGTCAAAACAAGGTAACTCTTGTCTGGGCGCCTGGTCATTCGGGCATTGTAAGGAACATCAAAGCTGACAAGCTAGCCAGGCAGGGAGCCGCAACGTCTTACGTTGGACCAGAACCAGCCTTGGGCTTTTTAAAAAAAGTTGAGTCGCCTAGCAGTCAGCGAATGGACTCACAAAGAACATAAGGCATACTGGACATCAAGACCAGGCCTGATACATAGTAAGTGTATGATTACAGAACCTTACGTGAAGCAAACCGCTAAACTACTATTGTTAAACCGGGCACAGCTAAAAATCACGGCAGGGCTCTAACGGGTCACATGGCCGTCAAAGAATACCTGCGGAAAATCGGAAGATTCACTGGTGACACTAACTGTCGACTATTTGAAAGAGCTCCCGAAACAGTACTGCACTTATTGTGCATTTGCAAGGCGCTGGACAATAGAAGACAGCTTATTTTTGACGCAACAAAATGCTACCAAAGAGTTAAATACGTATCCACCCAACGACCTACATCTAGAAGGTATTGAATTTGGATACGTCGATTAACAACCAAAGGAAGCACAATAAGCGTTTTAGGCTGCGGTGCATTCGGAACCATAGTGGTAGACGATAAAAACAAAAAAAAAACCCTCATACAAGCAAACGCCATGTGTTATTTGGAAGTACCGGGAAGATTGTGTAAAACAATTACAACTTCTTTAAAAGTACGAATTCAGGTAATACAGTAATTAGATAACATTTTATTTAGTTATATTTAATTGCATTTTTATAGGCAACACTTTGGGAAAGAAAACATCTTACTTAATATAACAATGGAACAACATGAAATGTGTATTTTACGTTGTTCACATGGTTTGATCACCAATTATTAAAATCAGGACGACTAATTATATAATACTAGTTGATTCTCAAGATTATTCTTATGTATCTAGATAAAACGTATGCACCTACATGCATACTTCACCCCATGTTTGTAAAGAAGGTGGCAATGAGAGATGCTATTTTGAACTGATATTGCGGAACTAGTTAGAATTTGAAAGTATTTGTGAGAAGGAACTGGAAGAAGTTAATTGAATATTACTACATAAATAAAAAACATAATGGACAACTTGTTTTATCATTATTGCTTTTGTAAATCAAACAAATTACAAATTCTAAGGGTTCAGGGATAGGAGGTATAGGGTAGAGGGGAAGAGGTGGCTCAACAGAACTAGGAGAGAGTGTATCGAAGGAATGGAAGGGACAGCAAGTTAAAGGTAAGGAGAGAGGTACATAAAATTACAGGGTAAAGGGACGAACCTTTTTTGGAGGAAAAATCAGTGGCGGAAATTTTTGTGTGGCAAAAATTTTCGGGTTAAAATTAGATGGAAGATGCTAATGAAAAATGTGAATGGTTTCTGAGCGATTAGAAAAGATGATACAAGACAGGGGAGGTCGTAGATAAAGTATAGTACAAAAATCGAGGTTATAAAGCAATCTCGTGGTAAACCTTCACTCTGGCGTAATATGCAATTTACAACTCTCGTTGTGCAATATACTATTTTCTACTTGAATGCGTATGGTAATAGGTCCCATTAACTTGGTAATACGGTTTTCGACATGTTTTTCTTCTTAATAATCAAATCAACCTAAAAATGTAACTACCACATCCATTTCAAACGTTAAATAAAAGACAAAACAAAATAAATCCAAAATTAATACGATAAAAGGTGTATTTTTTGTCTTTACTTAAAAATATTATCTCATAGTAAAGATTTTTTGTAAAATTTGTGATTGCAGGTTAGTAAAATAAAATAAAATGTTTAAAATTATACTGTAACCGGGCCGTTTTAAACTGTCAAAAAAAAATCCATTAAGTAGATAACGTGCAAAATATAAAATTTTAATAAAAGAAATATTCAGTTTCTCCTAAAACAAAAAGAAACATAATAAAATTCTCTAAGGTAAACATAATATTGTACAAAGATATTTCGAGAGAGAATATTAAATGTACCCGTACAAATTTCGATACCTTTTCTTGTTGAATATTTATCAAAGTTTAGATTTTGTATCCTTAAGGAATATTTCTCATTATTATGTTTCCATTTTCCGAGATAAACTTAAATTGATTTAAGATCAGAAAACTATATTTTCTTGATACAGCTTTTCTTTGTTTTGTGTGGGTTATTAAATTGTTTGCGTCTTGTAGTGCATTAAGAATGTTTTGGTTTTGTTAATGAAAGGGTTTTTCAATCTGATTTTTTCTAGATTTTGGATTTATTAAAGCAACTAATATTAGCTATTACAAATTGAACTTCAATTTCCGTTTGTAGATTTTTTAGGAAAACTAACACGTAATTTTCAAAAAGTCAATTGCAATAAACTATAGAACATCTCGATTCTATGCTTAGATAGATACCACCAGTTTCTGATAATTATTTTAGGTTTGTAGTGTCATCTTTTTGGTGGAAATTATTATTTTTACGAGTACATTCTTTCGACCTCATTGAAGTATTCGTTTTAAGTAGGTTGTACTGTATTTTAAATAGATTTAGTTCGCGTTAAAAGCACATCTGGTTTTGATCCCACGCCCGAATTTCTGCATTTCGTCGTAATACGACTTGTCTCCCGATCATTTATTAAAATAAACGATTGTTATAAATTATGCATTGTTTAAATATGCTTATGTGTTCAATAAAAGTTTAGTTTAAGTGCATTTTATTTAAAAAAATGAACATTTCGATGGGTTTAATGATGACTTTATTCTTTCCAAACGTTATTCAATTACAATTACCAATTACCTTTACGAAGAAATTTTTTCTGGTTTTTCCGAACTCAATTCTCTACCACCCTTGAGGTTAAGTTTAAGGCGCGTTTTTTTTATGTGGTTTCTCCGACAGACCTATTCTACAGTTTTTCACTTTTCTTTAGTGAATTTCACACTTTGTCATAATATTAATAGCCTTCATCTTCATTCTCACTTATCACAGGCGGTTCGCTTGCTTTTCTTTTCAATACAGCGGTTGATCTGGGTAAAGTACAATTGTTGGAAGTTTGTCATCAACTTCGTCGTTCGTCATTTGAGTCATCTAAATCTTTTTTCGCAGTCGTGCAGGTTTCTCCACGGAAATTTTTGCACAGAACGAAACATTTCAAATTTGCTTTTCGACATCCACAAGCCCTGCTACAGTTAGTTGTACATCCACAGGATAAATGTCCAGAACTTTGCGTGGTTTCGATTCCTGATCGGTTGTGATTGGCTCCAAGTGCATTTTTCTCTGCACCGATCCACTTTTGCACTTGATGATACGTTCAAAAAATGTTGTCTCGCTGCTCGTTTTGCAACCTGACTTGAAAACCAAACTGACTTATCGCGTTTACCTCCTACGAGGTCAGCAGCAACAACATTCCCTTCGAACATATCATCAAGCGCAAAGTGAATCGATGCAGAGATAAATGCACTTGGAACCAATGACAACTGATCAGAAAACCGATACCACGCATACTTTTGGAATTTGTATTCTGTGGATTAACAACCAACTGTAGCGGGCTTGTGGATATCGAAAACAGGTTTGAAATGTTCTGTTTTGTGCAAGATTAGCTATGGAAAACTTACACGAGCGCGAAAGAAGATGTAGAGGACTCGAATGACCTAGACGACGAAGTTGATGACAAACTTACAACGATGGTACCTTTACCAAGATTAACCGCTTCATTGAAAGAAAATCAAGCCAATCACCTGTGATAAGTGAAGATAAAAATGACGATGACTATCAATATTATGGCAGAGTAAGAACTTCATTTAAAAAATGGCTGTGGAGTAGATCTATCGGAAACCACATAAAGAAAAAACGCGCCGTGAACTCAAGCTCAAGGGTGGTGCGGAATTGAGCTCGAAAAACCAGAAAAAATTTATTCATAAAGATAAAACCCGTCGAAATAAACCTATTGTACCAATAAATTAGTAACAAATAGCAATAGTGTAATTGAATAATATTTGGAAAGAATACAGTCATTATTAAACCGTGTAACGGTTCATTTGTAAACATAAAAATGCTAGAAAACCTTGCCAGCAGCTCCTCTTAGTCAGGAAAGGTCGTGGGTTTATTGAGAATTGTTCGAATGAAGGCATCTACACTGCACAGAATTTATAAAGCGCCACCTAGGATTGCGTATAAGAGATATTCTAGAGCCACTATGAACTCGTAGACACAAGAAACAAACCGTACGTTGGTAGAAATATATATATTATTGCGGCTAGACTTTTTGTCAACACACATAAATACATAGACACATACAAATAGATAATATCGATTAGAATTAATAGCAATATGTAGTTACAAAGTAATAATAACACACGAAGCGAGTTACGAAACCAATAATAATTTATGACACAAACGCCCAAACAGTTAGCTGTCTTCGTGCGCTATGAAATTTTGACAGTTGTAGCACCGATTATTCCATGCAAGCGATTCACCGAGTTCGCGTTATGTATGACAACAAATTACTGAGAATACCGGACCTTGGCCGATTATTTAAATAGTTTAAAAGCGCACACAATTAATCAGATACTTGGAAAGATCTTCTAGTTTACAGGTTTTTACGCAGCGCAAAGGTACGTTGTTAAATTTACAGCCGTGGTACGTATACATAAAACGCAACTAAAGTCATGAATAACATGCATAAAAAAAGTAACTTAGCTTGTATACAGGGTGTTTCATTAGTCAGTACAGAAAACTAGAGATTCCTTGCAAAATTTAAAGGGGTTTAACATAAAAAAAAATCCTTAAAGCCTCCCTGAAGAGGTAGACAATCTGTAGCAATGCTAGGTAGCGTTAACGGAAATTTGTTCAAAAGAATAAGAGCCTGTATTCAAGAAAATGGTGCCCATTTTGAACACTCTCTGAAATAATATTGTTAATTTAAATTAAAAATGATAGTTAATAATAATATTGTTATTTATGTCAAACTTACATACGCAACTTATTAATTAAAAATTCTGCAAATTATTTTTTGGTGAAAAGTATTGAGTTTACGTGAAATTTTTAAGAGACAAAAAGTTTTAATTGAATTGGCCCTCCAAAATCTGAATTTTAAAATTGAAAAAAATTAGTTAAAAGTTCTGGTAAAAAACTCTAAGGGGTAGTAAGACTCAGCCCCTTGCAGAGAACAAGGGTGAATAAAATTATGAAATTATGGAGGCTTCTTGGTAGTAGTATTTGAATGTTTAGATTTCTTTTTTTATTTCAAGTCATTTCAGAAAAAAATCGATATATGTGAATTTTTACACATCTTTAAGGGGCTGTAACTCTTCAGGGAGGCTTTAAGAAAATTTTTTTATGTTAAACCCCCTTTAAATTTTGCAAGGAATCTCCAGTTTCATTTGCTGTACTGATTAATGAAACACCCTGTATATAGGAAGCTTCCGGTGTTCGAACGCTTATAGGCAGATGTGACAGCTCTCGTATCTAAATCCAGTATTTAGTATGCAATAAAGAAAAGGAAAGACAAAGATGGACTCCGTTAATAAGAGTTGCTGGGCTGCTCACAATGAACCAGATAAGAACCTTATCTTGGGTGGTGTTCTTGACAAGAAAGAGGTTCCAAGGTAGGTTCAAATTCCACGCTAGTGATAATACTAGACCCAACTTCGTTATTTTATAATTTTCGAATTATTATCCTTGCCGGCATAACCATAATTAATGATCCATTAATCCATTAATTAGTGAATCCATAGGAAAAACTGAGCGCATACAAAGAAACCACCAGGTACAAAAACACAAAAGGTGTCTGCAATTGATAGAAACCGTGATGAATAGTAGAGATGGTGTTGCTTTCATTTATACTACACAGCACATGTCTTGCTGTTTGAATTTTGGACGATGTTTCAAGTACATCCTTTTGACAAGTCAGCAAATAGAAATTGAAAGTATATCTCTTTCCGGCAAATCAGGAGTAATATTTAGAACCGGCAATCTCAAATAAATAAAATCTCCAAAAAATTTTACAACACAAAAATTTGTCTTCAACGCATAAGTGTAAACACGGCTTTCTATACTGTAGGGAAAAATTGATCAACAAATCAATTTTAATTTCGAATTTTCGTTTATTTGCTAAATAATACCGTCACAACCCATGAAAATATTCGTTTTTAAAATAAAATTAACTCCAACAAAATTTTTATTGAACAAATAAGTATATTTAAATGCAGCGCGAAGCGCGAGGGTTATTGAGCGTATTTCGAAATCCCGCCGGAACATAGCAACTTTGCGCGTCGATTGATAGGCAAGAAATAATTGTATCGAAATAATTTTTTTGTATATACTTGAAACTACTTTATTCTTAATAACTTTTGTTACAAAAAGCATCAAGTCGACTGAAGAAAAGGTAGAAGCCAAAGAAGAAAAACTTTTTAAACCGTTCTGTCGACTTTGAAGAGCAACAACTTTTACTGTTAAATGCACAGTTTTTGTCATATAGCATTTTTGAAAATATAACTCAAAATCTATCCAAAGACACTAAGTTTATGACTGTGCGATAATCAGAACGCGAAATATAAACATTCCAAAAACAACACCAAATGATGACGACGAAAGGATTGGTTTTAGAGACTTAGAGTTAAACTAACCGAAACAGGCCCTTTCAAGCGGGGGTTAAAACAAAATGTATACAGAAATGGTGAGTCAATTTCTAAATGCACTGGACTATATCTCTGATCTTTCTTCTTTCGAAATTTCCTCTACGCTGATGATATGGCAATTTTATTTTAACATACAGATTTTTTCTAAATTGAAAAAAACTATCTGATGATTTGCGTATTATGGAAAATTATTTCAAAAATGACAATTATGCTCTAATCTTAAAAGAGAGGTTTCTTGTTGTCATTTAAGTAGTAGAAAAAAGTAGAAACTTAATCTTACTTTTAATAATACAAAGTTAAACCATAATATTTTAACACAGTTTATCTGGGAGTAACGATAGATACGTTTTTAATTTACAAAGATCATTTAGAAAAAGTCAAACAAAAATTAAAACAAAAATAATGTCATTAAAATTAGCTGAAACAAATTGGGGAGCAGATGCAAGCACTTCGTACAGCTGCATTGGCATTAGTTTATTCTATTGTATAGTTATCATACAAAAAAAATAGATGTCCAGTTGAATTGCACTATTCGTATAATTAGAGGAACCATTAAATCTACTCCTCTCAATTGCTTCCTGTTCTTTGTAATATTACTCCATCAAATATTCGACGAAACGATTGCGGTAATGTCTTTTTATTAATGAAATAATTATCGATGTTCTTGTTAATACAATTTTTATAAAATGAGTTTAATCTATTTTCAAATGTTAAACTCAATTTTAAAAATTGTCTTATAATATTCAATGATACTTAAAGTTAATTAAAAATACTGCAATCGGAATCGAATCCTAATTAGGAGCACAAAGATTACTAGACAACCAATTCGTTCATGAAAGCCATTTAATAAATGAAAATTTATTTGGTTAATAAATAAAATTAATTAAAAAATAATTTGTTTTGGTGATTTTTAGTAAAATACACTTCGAATACTCATTATTATCACATCAATTTGTTCTATTTTATCTATAGTATCTAAATACTTGTAAACCTTTCTGTGGGACACCCGGTTTACTAAAGTATGGTAGGAAGAAAAATACCACTATATGTTACATTTGGGCAAAATGTATAGCCAATAATAATAATATACGGATTATCAAATACACATTTATTAAATTTAGAATAATATAGTGTATTTATTTACAATAACCAATATTGTTTAAATAATTTATATACTATTTGTATGTTGAACTTGCGTTACAATTTCTAGCTGGTTCAATTTTTTTTACTCAACTGAATAAATTAGAGACTATTATTACAAACAATTAACATTTCATTTGCATTTGCAAAATGAGAGTCAATAGAATATTCAGCAAGAAGGGATGTGCTAACAAAGTCGAACAATGACTTGTAATTGTAGGTAGGTATTTCTAAAATGCGACGACGTAGAGTTAACATAATGTATACATGAATTAGAAATGTTAGAATTTGTCATTTAACATCTAGATTTTGTTGCAATCGGTTTTTAACATCAATTAAAAACTTTTTAAAGTATAGCAAATTATTTTCGCGCATTTTATTATTATGACTAGTTTTTCCTCATAATAACGATAGATCAATAAAAAAAACAATTGGGGAGGGCTGTGAAAGTGAATTGTAATGAACTGGAACTTGAGCTACAACCACAGAATAACGTGTATAAAACGTTTAAAATTTGACATTTTCATTACAAACCAAGTTTATAACTATCCGTTTATTCTTATGCCGAAGGTTTGAAAGAAATATTCAACTTTCCCTTTTGTTTAACATTTTTTCCAAAAAAATTTTTCTACCAATTAAAAATTTAAAAAATTTAACAGTACCGTTCAGCTTTAAACCTTTAAGTCAGAAATGTCGTTTTGAGGATGTGGCCAAATTCTAAAACAGTTCTGTCCTTATAATTGTATTTGTAATAGATACATAAAATCAACCATTACTTAATTATTGATACCTATGTATACTGCGTTTCTTTAATTTACTAGTGTATACCTCTTTTTTTTATTCTTGAAAACAACTCTCGTTTCTCTTAAATTTATGTAGCATACACTACATATTTGAATTTATTGTTTATAAATGTGAGGTTTTTTTAAGTTATAATTGAATATTTGTCAAATGATTTCAAATATGTTAAAACTCATATTAGAAATTCTTGTTTTTACTTCACTTTCATACTTTTAGTACTTTGTTCTTGCATCTATTTACCAAATATGTTATTTGACTTTAGTTTTTTGCTCAATTGTATATACAGTGAAGTTTACGTAGGTAAAGTGAATGTATCAAAAATAAATCAAAATGTTTTTAAAAACTCCCATTTGATTGTATTCTTTTACTCACATATGTTCTTCTCACATGTTTGGCGGTATTTGTTTTTATCTTACATTGTAGACGGGGTGATATTGTAACAGTGAACGTGACCATTTCGAAAATTATTGAATACATTTTTTTCTCTTTTCTGGCACACTCTAATCTGTTCTGTTCTTTAATGTATGTTTTACTCCAACTCAAACTGTCTTCTCTTCTTTCACTATAATTGAATTTACTGTTTTTTATTCTATATTTTGTACAGCATGTAGTAAACATGAGAACTAAATTTTTATGGGCATATACAATATTTAAAAATTTAATTTTCGTTGCCACAAATGCGTTTCTAGAAACTCACGGCAAGTTTCAAAAATGGTACCAATCCTTTTGTATGTTTATTAAAAATTACATAAAACGTTTGAGATACCAGAAAACAAACATTTCTGTCCAGGCAATACACTGTGTCCCAGATAAGGAGGGCCACTATGGGGATTTTGGAAACGGTAAGAATACAGATTTGGTTAAGTGGGACAAAAGTTGCGCAATTAAATGACTACGAAAGTGACGTTTAGAAATCCCCGAAAATTTTTTCAGTTTTTGAGATTTTTGAAAAAATTGGATTTTTTGATTATACGAACTATTTCTTTCTGTCTTTAATATTTGACCTAGTACAAAACCAATGACACTTTCCGCAGCAACTTTTGTGGTTTTTAACGTGGCATTGTCAGTTTTTTAATCCGACGTTTCGTCTTTGCGGAACCATCATCAACTTCTTTTTTTTAAACACAGTTCTTATGTTTTGATATCAGATTCTGAAAGCCCTTCTTATTTCGAATTCAATGATGTATAATTTGATTGCGTTTTAGTCTGTTTTTCTTTCATCAAGAAAATTCCTATTACTGACCTATACAGTTTTTAATTTTTAAAATAAACAATTAGCTATATCAATTAAAAATGCATGTAATTTAAATGTTTATTAATGGTCTAATGGCTCAAGTAATGCACTAATTTAAGGTAGTCGGAACAGGGTCTAGGACGTTTCTACGCCGCCGGTTCTACGCCGCCAGTTCATCGCCGCCGTTTCTATGCCGGGACGGTTCTACACTGGCCGTTTCTACGTCAGCCAATTCTACGCCGCATTCAAATTAAAATTACAGTTACAATAAGTGAAATTTTATTGTTTAAACACATACATACAGTCATAGAAAATAAAGTAGACAATACAAAAATTATCGAATCATTTAAAAAGTAGCATTAACATTTATTTTAAATTAAAAGAATAAATAGGAAAAATAAGATTATTGCGTCATTTGGTAATTGTGTGCTAGGCCACGTAAATAATCTAGAGGTTCCCTGCTTCCATAATCTAAGACAATTCTTCGAATACGTTCATCAGCGTCACGGTATTTTTTCAGCTTCATCGGTGGTAAATGTCCGGCGATAAGTTGCTCAAAATAAGCGTCTCGTCCTTTTTGTACTTTTCGCAATCCATCTATAAATTTCCAAATAGTTGGGTGATGCATACCTAATTCAGAACGCAATTGACGATTGGCTGCCTCTGCATGATTATTGGTGCGATCTTCTCCATTGATTGTTCTCTGGTATAAATTCCACATTGTTGGATGAAACATAGGCGGGCGCCTACCATTCCCGCGTCGATTTAACCGGCCAACATAACTGTCTTCAAACCAATTTAGAAGCGGCTGAAGTTCTACTGGCAAATCATTTGCTAAAGCATCAATGTATTCATCTAAATCAGCTATTGGTACAAATGCTAATGCAAGGACCATTTTAGCACTCAATGCAAATTCAGCATCATTGTTGTATTGAGTAATAACACCAATCTGAGCTAAATGCTTCCTCATATTTTGTGCTAAATGGAAGAGCAACCTTTTACATTTACTTCCGGAAAGCAATCTTTCATGGCAGTAAAAGCTGCATATTCATAATCACAAATGATAGATCCTGGACTTAAATTTGGCACTAGTGTTTTAATTAGTTCGAACATACGTGTGTATGTAACACGCTGCTTGTTAGGTAACAGAGCATACAATATAGGATGCACTCCTCCGTGTTTTGTTGCCATAACAATATAAATTTGGGAAAATAGCCTCGGTGCTATTGCGAAGGTACCATCAGTGTACCATGTATTAGCATTATGCAAATGCTGCAACCAGCTCTCTCTTCCAAAAATTAAAATTCTGTTTGCTCCCTCTCCATCGTCGCTTAGCAAAAAAGTTTCTTCTGTTCCTGGTTGAGGCACATATACCTTATATGCATTTGGCAACACCAAATCGTTTAGGTCTGCGGGATCAGCAGGTGCAGCATTAATTTGATTCCGTTTTCTTCTGATTATTTTTCTCAGGGCTGCATTATTTGGAATCGATGCTAAAACAGCTTGAGGCACGTCGATTACACACTGATTTATAACTACACTTGTGCCCTCCATAGTTTCTTCTGCACGACGTTTCATTTTAGTGACAACAGTTGCTACTTGTATGGCTGCTGCCGAGGAAGGGTGAGAATGATTGTTGTTTTCGTTGACCACTTCTCCAGCCCTCGTGTCGAATTCTTCCTTTACAGCGACTCGCTTCTTCGCACCGCCAAAATTGTAAACTAGCGTCCTTTTACTAACTTTGTCAAAAATATCCGTTATAGGAAAACTTCTCGTTTCCTCTCTTGCTGAGAACTGCTGGTTCCATTATTAAGATCACTGTTAACTAACGTAATAATTACTTTGTGGTGAATACACTTAAAGTGATGTGTTAAGGGCTCCTGCCCCAGATTTATATCCAAATACTGTTAAACACATAACATCATTAAGATAATCCCGGCGATTGTATATTACCTCCTTTGTCTGGGTCTGTGCTAATCCATAAAATATCTTAAATTTTCTTCTTTTATTCTTTTAAATTAAAATAAATGTTAATGCTACTTTTTAATAATTCGATATTTTTGTATTCTCTACTTTATTTTCGATGACTGTATGTATGTGTTTAAACAATAAAATTTCCCTTATTGTAATTGTAATTTTAATTTGAATGCGGCGTAGAATTGGCTGGCGTAGAAACGGCCAGTGTAGAACCGTCCCGGCGTAGAAACGGCGGCGATGAACTGGCGGCGTAGAATCGGCGGCGTAGAAACGTCCCATTTTCTCCGAAACAGCTTTGGAATTATTTGTAGAGGCTGAAATATGCCACTATTATCACCAAGACAATAGCATGCTCTGCAAAACATATGAATGTGATAATAACGCATTTTTGATTGACAGTAAAGTTTTGACATTAGTTTGATGTTTACCTTGTTGTATAATCCTTAATTCCGGAGCCGTTCAGGAATACCTTTCAAGGAGATTTCAGAAAATGTGATAAGTACGCATTCAGAAACACCCTGGCCAGCACGTTCACCCGATATTACCCCGTTAATTTTTTTTCGTATGGGGTACGTTAAGAACTATGTATATCAGCAGAATTTTTGCTATAGAACAATAATTAAAGAGGTTAGTTCTGGAAGCATTAGTCAGTATTACTCCAGAAATACTGACTAGGGTGTTAAATCGACGTAGAGAAGGTACTATTTGTGCTTGGAAAACAATGGAAATGTTTTTGAGCATATGTTTTAAACTTAGTCATTTTTGTTGTTTTTAACTTCAATTTTCTGTTAAATTTATTTTTTGTTTAAATTCCTGGTTAATTTAATTTTTAATTGTTCTTTGTTTATTTCATTAAATTAATGCATTACTTGAGCCATTAGATTATTAGTAAACATTTAAATTACGTGCATTTTAATCAATATAACTAATTGTTTATTTTTAAAAATTAAAAAACTGTGTAAAGGTCTGTAATAAAATTTTTCTTGATGTAGGCCGAAAACAGACTAAAACGCAATCAAACTATAAAGTGTTATACATCATTGAATTCAAAATAAGAAGGGCTTTTAGAATCTAATATCAAAACATACAAGCCGTATTTAAAAAAAAGAAGTTGATAATGGTTCCGCAAAGACGAAACGTCGGATTACAAAACTGACAATACCACGTTAAAAACCATAAAAAGTTACAGTAAGAAGCGTCATTGGTTCTGTTTTGGTCAAACATTAACGTCAGAAAAAATAGTTCGTATACTCAAAAATCCAATTTTTCGCAAATCTCAAAATCTAAAAAATTTTGGGGATTTCTAAACGCCTTTTTAGGCAAATTAATGCAATATTTCTTTAGTTTATTACTAGATAGCTGCAAGAAAAACAAGCGCTAGTGTTCTAAAAACCAATACCAAATCAGATACGTATTTATTATCAAAAGTAAACTAGTAATCAGTGACTTAAATAAAAAAATAAATTTGTATAAAATCAAACATTACTGACTAATAAGTGTTGCGACATCTTGTGTCGTCTCATGCTAGATATTGTAACACGTCCGAAAATGCATTTTTCATCAATTCATAGTTACGTTGACTTGTAAAAGAAATGTCTGTCAGATATGTCGACAATTCTCCAATTCTCCGTTTTGATCTAAACTTTGACGTAATTGTACACCTCTACTAAGCTGGAACCGCCACATCGCAAAATCAAAAATTATTACACTTTATGATTAAGTTAATTAGATGCTAATTAAATGCTAACCAAAAGAGAACTTTTAAAATTGGTTTACCCAATAATTCAGAGATAATTAGTTACTCATGAAATAATCTATTTTTAAACTAAGCGCTCGGATTTTTTGGTAAAATCAAGCTGCAACCACAACGCTTAAAGCTGATAGAAAACCATTAAATTGAAAAATTGTTTACGCAATAATTAATGGCTGATTATATGGTAATTAAAAGTCCTATTGTCAAATTAAACGTTAGATGTGTTTTAGTAAAACCTCTGGCTATGTTCCAGCATGAAATGAAGATGTAACCTCTACTCGTAAAAACTAAGAAGAACTATCAATTCGGAAAATTGATTACTGAAGAATTAAAGGCTACTTAGATGCTAACTAATTACCTATTATCCAAAGAAGGTTCAGTATGTGATTGGAGAAAGTGTGGCAGTTTCAGCTTGACTTCAAACTGAAATATATCCGTAGCTGGGTCGGTGTTGCGTGACAATATAAGGTGCCCTACCGAGTCAAGTAGAACACCTTGACACCGCTTTAAAAATTTCTCGTAATTATTCTTGTCAGCCTAAATAGTAAAGTTCACACATCCTACTTTCAAAGCTAGAATTATTTTTGCATTTACCAGCTATATGTTCTATTGCCATCGTGAACGGTAACGTTTATGTCATTAACTGATTTCAAACTTCCTGTTTGAAACCATTGATTCAAGTGACAATTCATCGTTCATGGCATGGCAGTGATCCCAAATAACAGATAAATCAACCACTACTTTACCACATAGTAGCCGTACTTTACCGCATAGTAGCCGTAGTTTACCGCATTCTGTGTAAAAATTAAGTTTTAAGGCAAGTAAGGCACAACAGAAAAATGTACTTTACAGTGCAGTAGACCAAAAACTTCATTTACATACTAGTTTGTGCATCTATAATCGGTATTACATTAATTTGCCGTATAATTTTAAAATTAGGAAATCTATTGAATAGAATAATAAAAGAGAAACCATCAATATTAAGATAAATTTGTTATAACAGTTTACATTGGTATAAACAACACACAATTACTACAGTATCTTCTTCATCTTCTTCTCGTATTCTGCTCGCATATTAAACGTTGACGGTTACCATGTCAATGATTGGGGATATGTATCACAGTCCGTAGCAATTATAAAAAGTTGTTCCACATAAAGTCTGGTCCACTGGCGGACTGCGGTTTTTCTTCTACTTTTTTTTCTTCCTCTTGCCGTTTACCACTTATGGTTCCGGATGCACTGCAGTTTAAAAAGCTTATTGTGCTTCCATTGGTTGTTAATCGACGTATCCAAATTCAATACCCTGTACCAATAGATGCAGGTTGTTGGGTGGATACGTCTTTAACTCTTTTGGTAGCATTTTGTTGCGCCCAAAAGTAAGCTGTCTTTTATCGTCCAGCACCTTGCAACTACACAATAAGTGCAGTACTGTTTCGAGAGCTCTTCCACATAGTATAAAATTGGTGTCGCCAGTGAATCTCCCGATTTTCCGCAGGTATTCTTTGACGGCCATGTGACCCGTTAGGAGCTCTGCGGTGGTCTTTAACTGTGCCCGATTTAACGTTAGTAGTTTAACCCACGTAAGATTCTATAATCATACACTTACTGTGTATTAGGTATGTTTTTATGTCCAGTATACCTTATGTTCTTTGCGAGTCCATTTGCGGACTGCTAGGCGACTCGACTTTTTTGTTATGTCTAATGCTGGTTCTGGTCCAACGTAAGGCGTTGAGGCTCCCTGCCTGGCTAACTTGTCAGCTTTGATGTTCTCTACAATGCCCAGAATGGTCAGGCGTTCAGACAAGAGTTACCTTGTTTTGGCCTGACAGGGTATTCAGTGTGTTAAAACTCTACTTTTCCCGAGATGAATAATTCAAGCAGATTATATTTAGGACCGCAAACCACATGACCAAAGTACAATTCTCGGCATTTTGCTTACCGACATCCATTTCGTCTTGAGAACGTTTATTCTGAGTCTTCTATCCCTACAAGCCTGGTTTACATGGTTAAGAAGTGCTTCAATAATCTCAGCAACAAAGTTGTCATCCACGTATTTGATGTTATTAATAACTTTTCCATCAATTTTGACATAAGTTGCAACCCGTCAAGGCCGCCCCGAAAAGTGTTTGGAGTAGAGATTGAACAATGACGGAAAGAGCACGCATCTCTGACGAACACCGCATTGTATGGGGATTGCTTCCGTAAACATCTGGACAATCCCTCTCGCTGTTTGATTACTGTTTAGATGTTTCAGTATTTTTATGTTCTGATGCTCGATACCGATGTCATTTATATACTATAGTTGTTGATGGTTTACAGAATCAAATACTCTTCGGAAATCAATAAAATACACTTAAAGGATTTTCGGAGTAGCCTCCGTTTTCCCATGCTTCCTCTAAATCTAAATTGTTTTCTGCTCAGTTTGGATTCCCCTGATCAATTGAGATATAGTTTATGAATAATGTGCGTGGCCAAAATGGATGATTGCCGAGTAATTTAACAACTTCTGAAAAAATTAACTGCTGCGACGTGTTGAAGAATTGCGAATATTTTACACTTAATTCCGATAGATAGCTGCAGTTTAAATCGTTAGATTTAGCACACATTATTTTAAATTAAACCTTTAAATTTTTACAGTTTTGTTACATTTTCTATAGCTATCTTTATCAGTTATTGAATTAAGTGGAGTATTATTTTATTTTAACAACCAAAAAAATCATTCAAACTAAGGTTATTAGTTGTGAAAGAAATATACATAATTATTTTTATGATTTCAATATGAATATTATTCTACACAAGAAATTGTAGATATGATTTTTATCCTTGGCGAATGTTATAAAGATTGCTTATTGGCTTCAAAAATCTATTTTTTTGCAACTATTAGAAAGATTTGTTGCAACGAAAAATGTAAAGTACGCTGCTCCTATCAGAGTTTAGACAGTGACAAACGCAGAGAATGAATTATTGCTATTATTTGCTCTTGTTGATGACCCCCACACTAGTCAACGCACAATAAGTACCAATCTTGGCATTAGCTGATGATCAATTAAAAGAATATTGACAAAAAAACACTTTCATCCTTATAAAATTTAGTTACGCCAGGATTTATTACCGGCCGATTATGAATTACGCACAAACTTCTGTCAACCCATGCAAAATAAGTTTGAAATTGACTGATTATTATGCTGATGATAATCCACATGTCGTTAGTGAAACTCTTAAAGTCTGTATACTATTGGCGCGGAGTAATAAATCATATTGCTTGAAATAATTCTTTATTTTCTTGTGAAAGCGGTACTTCTACGGTTAAGTAAAACCAATAAATTCTAACCAAAATACGATCATTGTGCCGCTCTTGCAGCATATCAACCCATCTAGGGTCTGAGAACAATAGTTTAATCTTTGTAAACACGTTGCCATCAGTCCAGGTACTGACGAAACGAGAATCATAGCCGTAGATGTGGGTATTATACCAAAATTACGTGGAATATTGCTGAATTAAATTATTTACTATGAAAATAGGTTCCACAAAGTAAGGATTGAAACAATAAAAGAATCCACATAATAAATCATATCAAGGTAGATTTTACTATTATAATATATTTACCTAGTAAAAATATGATTTTCCAAACGTATCAGGATTACCTACGCCACTGCAATACGGGAGATTCGATAATTCTGACAGGTTTATTACTCCTCGCTAATAGTATACTGAGTATAGACAGAATCGATAGTCCATTAAATTTGGGGTGGCATAATTGGTTATCAAATAATTGGCCTATTCTTCATTAACGGTACATATGATTTTTAGGCAATCATTTATTTGAACAGTTGGAAAATGTATCGCTAAAGATTCAACAAAATATATGGATTCAGTTGGATGACACTCCTGCAACTACAGTGCAATAGCAAGGTAATTTTTGAAGTATACATTTGGAAATCGGTGGATAGGTAGAGGAAGACCTATTAGTTGACCGGCAAGATCAGATTTTACCCCTTTAGATTCCTTCTTATGGGATTACGTTAAAAATCTGTTATATCAGGAACCACCAACAGCTCGTTCCAATATAGGATAGCAAATAGTGAATGTTTTTGAACAAATTATACCGTAAATATTAGAACGCGTTCAAGCATCGTTTGCGAATGTTTTTAAATCAAAATTAAGTCAAATTAAGTATTATAAACTCAAATGGTTTATTAAGTAACTACTGGCAGATACACAACTGGGAAAATCTAAATTTAATATATTTTCTCAACAATAATAATCGATGCTATAGAGATATTTAGATTCTCATTAGATCATTTATTTTCTTTTGTTTCTCTGTTTGTAACACACCACAATTAAAATAAAATAAAACTCTATTTAATTCAAAACTGGTAAATATGGGTGTAGGAATTGTAATAGAGATTTGATAGAAAATTAAAAAGGAATCCAAAACTATAAAAATTTAAGTTTAATTTAAAATAATTGAGATAGGAATGTTTGAAATTTTTGAAATTTAACGTTATATTCAGCACCTACTAAGTACCCAAAAAACTTGTCTTTAAACCAAAAAATAGAACAATGTGTGCTAAATCCAATGATTTAAACTGCAGCTATCTATCGAAATTAAATGCAAAAATACTGCATTTCGTCAAAACGTCGCAGCCGTTAATGTTTTCAAAGTTGTTAAATTACTCGGAAACCATACATTTTGGGTCACACATATTATACATAAACTAGTTCTCAATTCCTCAAGTGTACCATTTGAAATAAAAAAGGTTAGTTTATCCCAGGGAAAACAAAACACCTTGTATATTCAAAATCACTTGTAGGTAGAAAAAACTTGAATTCAAACAAATTTTGTCTAAAATATTTTCTATATCTATAGTATATTACCCATCAATTAACAAATACAGGGAGCCGCCCCACTCTGTATAATCTATTTGGCTCCGTAGTATAGTTCTATTGTTGCCATGTTTTGGTGATGTTCAAGTATCTATATCTAACCTACGCTTCCGAAGTTGGAGACAAGTATTAATGATAGTACACTTGTCATCCAGACAAAACTCAATGAGACGTGATTCCTGTTATTTCTGTCGCCCAGTTCACACTTTCCAGTAAGGCTGTCCGTGATTATATTATCAACTTTTACGTTTTTACTATAATTAAGGTTATTTCATGTTTTTTGGTATCTATATGTTAGTGCATTCGTAATCTGTTGGTAAAATTTCTCGATCTCACTGTCGAGGCTTCCCGTTGTTGGGGCGTATACCGATCAGATTCAGTCCTACCGATTTTATATCCATCTGCATAAGCATCACTCTATCACTCATTGGCACAAAAATTTTATGGACCTGAATAAACTCTCCCGTGAGTACAATGCCCACACCGTTCAAATGTTGCTTATTTTTGAGTTCCTGGGTCATACATCGAACAGCCTCTAGACTTCAAGGTACCAGTCTGTTCATTTCCTGCATTAAGTTATTTAAGCGGTCTACCTCATACATGGTCCTCACATTCTAGAGACTATCTCCGTTTATATTTTTCCACTGGAGATTGGTTGCATATGTTTCATTGAAGGAACGCCGGGGACTCGGTGTCATATAGTTAGATCTATTGTAGGTGATGATTTTACTAGAGCTATCCAATAGGATCTAATGTAGTGGTTTCTCGTTGCCTTCTACATCACAATGTCGTTAATCGACTAATAGTTCTTACACTTCGGCGATCGATTTCTCTATCATAGGACAATAAGGTGCCCTGCGCTTTCTAACTCTTCCACCTGATGCTGTTCGCCAGAAAGCGGGGACTACTTATCCCGGCAAGTCGTTCGGCTGGCTGGCTGCGAAATCAGGGTTCACGTTAGAATCCGGATCTTGGGCGATGATCTCTACGCCTACGGTATAAAGATTTGAAAAGGAACATTTAAAGTTAACCAACATACATAGTTTAGTGCAGGTCATCGAAAGGTCTAATTTTTTAATGCATTGATGAAAACCGGACCTACAGATCAAAACGTCGGCTCAATTATAATCAGTGTATCTTATTGATCTATTCCGTTAACAACTCTTTAAACATTAAATACGAAATAATATGTTATTTTTATTCTATTGCTTATTTATACTATGTATGTATTTATATTACATTTTGTGTTGTTATTCAACCCAGTATTGTTGCAAATTAAGCAAAGGAAATAAACTTGTTTAATTTGTGATGGAATTTAGAGGTGGGTATCATTTCGCAAAAGTCGCAAATAATTTTTATACTTATTTTATGAACACGATTAAAAACAGCGATTATTGATTTATGCATTTATAAACAATCCTTCATCGATTAGAACCTAACTCCATACAATTTAACCTTTAATACATCACGCCTGCTGTTTACAACGAAATGTGTTCTCTCGTATTTAAATTTAAAATTCGTTAATAATTTAACTCAAAAACGGAGTTCTAATTCGAAAATGAGCCGTCTTATTCGAAATTTGCCATAAACATCTAACTTGTTTGTTTGTTCGAATCCAAACTAACGGGTATAACTAAATTATTTACTATGTGCATACGTTCATCCATTTAAATCCAACCTTCCCAAAGGATTAACTCAAATTTCTCTGCAATATCCCACTTGACATAATCTGAAATCGGTTTAAGTCCTCAACTATGTTTTAAGTAAGGTATTATGGCAGAACATTTGGAAAGATTAATAGTAGCGAAAATGTTTGATTAATTGCATTATTTAACGACGTTTTACAATCAATACATTTAAAGTTAATTGCAGTAAAATGTTTCTAAAATTTTATAGCAGCAAATATAGAACAACGCAAATATCATCAAATAAAATATACAGGGTGTTTCATTAATCAGTACAGAAAATGAAACTGGAGATTCCTTGCAAAATTTAAAGGGGTTTAACATAAAAAAAAATTTCCTTAAAGCCTCCCTGAAGAGTTACAGCCCCTTAAAGATGTGTAAAAATTCACATTAATCGATTTTTTCTGAAATGACTTGAAATAAAAGAAGAAATCTAAACATTCAAATACTACTACCAAAAGCCTCCATAATTTCATAATTTTATTCACCCTTGTTCTTTGCAAGGGGCGAGTCTTACTACCCTTAGAGTTTTTACCAGAACTTTTTAACTAATTTTTTTTTCAATTTTAAAATTCAGATTTTGGAGGCCAATTCAATTAAAAACTTTTTGTCTCTTTTAAAATTTCACGTAAACTCAATACTTTTCACCAAAAAAATAAATTAAGCGAACTTGCAGAATTTTTAATTAATAAGTTGCGTATGCAAGTTTGACATAAATAACAATATTATTATTAACTATCATTTTTTAATTTAAATTAACAATATTATTTCAAAGAGTGTTCAAAATGGGCACCATTTTCTTGAATACAGGCTCTTATTCTTTTGAACAAATTTCCGTTAACGCTACCTAGCATTGCTACAGATTGTCTAACTCTTCAGCGGAGGCTTTAAGGAAATTTTTTAATGTTAAACCCCTTTAAATTTTGCAAGGAATCTCAGTTTCATTTTCTGTACTGATTAATGAAACACCCTGTATACACAAAAATACTAATCAATTTAAATAAAGAATAAACTCGAAACGTGTTGCGACTGTACATAAATAAAATCCACATAGACACTACAAACAATGTCTTTAGTTAATAGTGAGCAAACCAATATATACAGGATAATAAACATTTGGTAACGTAATTATCGTCAAAATCAATGACCTACGTACAAAGTAAGTATAAAATCCTGAATAATGACTATATATCTATGATGTCATGACAAATAATGTCATCTGAGTTATCACTTTGACTTAAATCAGTAATCACCCTAATTTGGAGATAAGATATTAAACCTTCTTAATACTTAAACATTAATTGCGATTAATAATTATTATTATCATAAACATCAATCTTAAAGTGATTGTAAACTCCACACAATAACTACTTTTCAAAAAATTTACATCTCAAGTATTTGTTCGATACACAAGTAAAAAAATCGCAACACTATCAACAATTATTTAACACGTAAGCACTTGCTCCTACGCTATCTATTGTCAATGAACAATGACTACAATTATATAATCAAAAATAATTCTTTACCTTAAATTTGGACCTAACAAATCACTTTAAGAAGCACATCACATTCTGCTGAAATGGATCCAATGGACTATTTATCAAATTTTCTAAGAATTTTCTCAAGCATTCGTCCCTAAGGGGCTCTTAGTAGTTTTAGGTTTCTTTTGTTTATCACTTTGCTCCAGTAGATATTTGGCCAAACTTGCCGTAGACATCCTGATCCTTTGCTGAGCAAAGAAGTGTATTTTTCTTTAATCATAATCATCATTTATTTGTCATAAAAGTATTCCATGACATGCAATAATGTATCTACACAAATATACAGATGTATGCATTATACACACATGCTGATAAGCAGGTGAACAATTAAAATGTAGTATATTATAAAACTGTAAATGACTAAATTGCAATAGATTTTCCGATGAGCAATGATTTTACAGAAGCAGTGAAACCAGTTTGGGGAAGCTGCTTCACTCTAGCTGGAAACTTTGTTGTCATAATTTTATACATAAATGATTGACTTCGAGCTGAGTCTGGTCAATCTGATGTCTAATGGCTAAGTAATTTCTTTCCCTTGTGTTGTAAGAATGACCTTTCATATTTTTTTCAAATAAATGTAAATTTTCCCTCACATACTTCAGGCACGTAAATATGTACACTGATGGTAGAGTCAAAATCCTCTGTCTGATAAATAAATCTTTACAACCAGTTCTTCTTGGGACTCCACATGGAGCTCTTAATGCTTTTTTCTGCTTTATGAATACACTTCTCGCATTTGGGTAGTGATCTCATAAGAGGATGTTATATGTGGCTACCGAGTGGAAGTTTGAGAAATATACCATCCTACTGACTTTGTCATTTGTCATTGACTTCACTCTTTTGATCAAGTAGATTGCCGTTGACAGTCTCCCAAGTACACGAGATATATGAGCAGACCAGGTGAAGGTATTTTCAAGTACTACACCCAACAGTGTAATAGACTCTTTGGCGGTACTTTTCATGCTGAAAACTATGCTCTGCGTTTTGTCCAAATTCAACCTCAGTCCATTTGCCGCAAACCAATCCTTTGCCAATGTGATCGAGTTCTCTGTTTGACGATACAGCTTGGGTCTTAAAGTCTGCACAATCATGAAACTGCTATCGTCAGCGTATAGAGCTGAACAGAAGTTGAAATGTTTGCTGGTGAGTCATTCTCATAAATGATGAACAACACCGGTCCCAGAATTGATCCTTGAGAGACATCTATATTAATTTACAGATCTTTGGAAACATTGCATTGACACAACACCCTTCATTTGGTCTGAAATCTTTTCTAGCAGTGTTGATCTTATTACGCAATTCAAAAAAGTTTTACTAAGATCGCCCGCTACAGTTCTGCTTTCATATGATAATCAAAGGTATCTGATATGGTGTTTATTAAATTTACTGAAGTTGTTGTTGTTGATTTTTCAGTTTTGGAACCAGCATGGTCTGTCTCTTATCCAGTATAGAATATTTCTTGAGAAGAGCCATCAGTCGTCTTCTCATTAGTTTATCTAATATCTTTGAAAAACAGGAAGGACTGAAGGTTTATAACTGCCACAACTATTCGTGTCTTTCGTCTTGTAAACAAGTACTACTTTTGCTCTATTCAATTTATTTGAAAATTTTTCCTACATCAAGTACTTTTTTGGCAGTATGTACAAAGCAAAAAGGGAACATCTCGAATACCAGGAATAATGCACTATAACGATGTTGAGTACGATACTCCAGAAAGTATTGTAAACATATTTGCCACCTATTTTTCAAATAATTATGTCAACTCTAATGGTTACAATTTTAAGAATACCGAAAATATTATCACTAATAATGCCTAAATGCAATAACTGAAATCGATGTCCGAAGAGGTATAACAAAATTAAAAAATAAAATGACCGCAGGATATGACAGAATTCTAGTTTGTTGGTCAAAATGTCAGGTATTTTTACTAAAACCATTATGTTCTATTTTTAATTTAATTCGAAAACTAGATTCCCACTTGTGTGGAAAATTTCTCGTGTTTGTACTATTCATAAAAGTGGAGACTCAACAAACCTATTTCTACATTAAATAACTTTGCTAAAATATTTGAAAGTATAATGTACAATAAGATTTATTCCCAAATAAAAAACTCTTTTTCTATTCATCAACATGGATTTGTTGAAAATAGATCAACTATTACAAATTTAACCGTTTTCTTGCAATATCTTTCTGAAGTGTTAGACCGTAGTTGTCAGGTCGATGTTATTTATACCGATGTACAAAGCCTTTGACTAAATAGATCATGTCATCCTTTTAAGAAAATTACATGAATTTGGTTTTTTTAATGATGATCTACTCGAGTTGTTTAGGACGTATATTGTAGGCAGGTTCCAATTTGTTCAATACAAATATTATAAATCAACACTATATATGACAACATCCGGAGTTCCACAAGGATTAAATCTGGGTCCTTTGTTGTTTCTAATTTTTATTAACGATCTGTCCAAACTCAATTACATGTTCCAAATTATTATTCGCAGATGATATAAAAATATTTACCTCAATTAAGACTATTTCTGACTGCAATTTTTTACAAACGAATTTGGAGGCTGCTTGTCAATAGTTTACTAACAACAACTTAAGCTTAAACGTTTCGAAATGTAAAGTTGTGAGTTTTACGAAGAAAGTCAATCGTATATTACTATTATAATATAAATGGTTTTCGACAATGTAAAGTTTAATTAAAGACCTTGGGTAATTTTTGGTTCCACTTTAACGTTCACAAATCATATATCACACACTGTCAAATCATCTCAAAAATGTTAGGGTTTATCATTAGAACCTGTAAAAATTTTGAAAATAGTGAGTGTCTAAAAACTTTGTATTGTTCCTTAGTAAGATCAAAACTTGAATATGGTGCATTTATATGGTATCCGCATAGTAAAACCTATATCGAAAGTGTAGAATCTATTCAACGGAAATTTGTCAAATTTTTAACATTTATAACCGATGGAATATATTTCAAGAGGTGCCGACCTGTCACATTAATGCATAGATTTGGTTTAAAGTACTTAAGCACCCGTCATCGTAAGATATATTCAAATAACATTTTTGTACAAATTATTACATAACCAAATAGATTGTATCGATATTGTTTAAAAATTAAAATTTTAGTACCAAATTCAACTCGCCGATCACCTATAACATTTTATAATGTCAAAGCAAATACTAACCTTATGTTAACATCACCTGTACATATAATGTGTAACAATTTCAATGCCTTATCATATCATTGTGACATTAACTACTCAAAATTAGCCGTAATTGTTAGTTTAATACATGAATCCAATAATTTTATAAGTTAATCCTAGTGCACAAATATGAATAGTCCTGTTAAGGTCTTGTACTGTTGGGCAACAAATAAATTATTATTATTATTATTATTGAAAATTCTGCAGATTGGCCTAACAATAACAGGAAATACTTCTTTTAAACAGGAAGTGTCATACCGTGGAGTTAACAGAAAGTTTATTTTAAAAGCTATTCATTATGCCATTCAATTCAAATATGGTGGTCGGATAAGATATACCTGATCAATCAAATCATATTTCTTTGGTATCTCTAAAACTGAATAGATTTCTCGTTGTTCAGTTTCGTGTTTCTTAGAGTTCTCTTTGCTATATTGCGAAGAAGTCACTCAGCACACCCTCTTCCAGTTTTCTACTGTCAGTTACATTCATTTTATTCATTCTACTTTCATTTTTTTTCACTATTTGCCAGACAGCTTTCGTTTTGTTGGTGGCTTCTAACACGAACTTTGCATTTAAATCTCTCTCAATATTTGTGTAGCACTCTTACAATGAAGTTCTTATCGCTGTTAGAAATGTTTTTAGGTTCTTCATCATTTCTCACCCGGTACCCATCAAAGCTTTAAAAAATACTGTACTGTACAGAGTATGTTAGAAGATATAGCTAATTATCAATAAAAAATGACACATTCTATAACGCTCTGTTATAAAGTTACTTAAAAAAATTTAACATATATTTTTTAACAGTTTAGTATTAATTATTTTTATTATCGGAAACTTTATTAATACAGGGCGAAGCAAAATGCAAAACAAACAATATCTCAAAATTTTTAAATAGATCATCTTATACTGGGTGGGCCAACGCCGACGAAACAGAGCCAATTGCATACGCATCGATAATAAAAAAAAAACTCAGACCCGTCAATTTTATTTCTGAAGGAGACATCTTTTCAATTTTTCTACTGCATTATTAAATTGTTACTGCAATATCGTTTGTTTTTCTAAATGACAGTATCCGCGAAATCATATGACGGCCCTCTAAGGGTTTTTTGCACGGTTGTTCTAACCGAACGGCCAAAAGAAAACTAGCAACATGTGGGGTTTTTTGAAAAGTATTTTTTGTCGTCTATCCGATTTTGCACAAAAATCTGTGGGTTGCCATTTAATTGGATGTGACGTCATTTCCGTTAAAACCAAAGGTAACACAGGAATGCCGACAGGCTGAAAAGATGTCTCCTCAGAAACAAAATTGACGGGTCTGAGTTTTTAAATTATTGATGCGGCTACAATTGGCTTGTAATGTCTTTTTGGAGATTGTTAGCACAATTAATCAGCTTTTGAACGATATATTATACTAGATGAAACTCCCGTCCTATTGGAAGGACCAGGATAAAAAATACCCTGGTAGACCCATGCCACCCAGACTATCCCATTCGCCTCCTATGCTCCATTCTAAGTCTAACCACATATTTGGGTTTGGCCTGGCACCTATATTGGCCGAGTCGGTAGAGGGACAAAGAAACAGACTAATTTTGAATCTTAGTATATAGATGTAGAGTATAAGTGAATGAAAACGGTAAATGTTTTATAAAAAACCAAAATTTACGTGCAAAATTTAAGGTATCTTAAATTTATACAGAAAATTTCTTATACATTTTAGGTTAAACTTATAGGAGCGCGACAGACTCTTGATTTTTACTAAGTATTAGTACTGAAAAGATCATTATTATATGTACAAAGTGGGGCACTACCAACAAATTATATGTAGCACTAAAATGACAAATAATGTAAAAATACTAAGGCATACATATATCGAGATTATTTGAAATCACATGGGTGCTCCAAGAACACACGTACTATATCAAAGTTGGGTTATTTTAAATAAAACACCCTGTATTTTTCTATTATGTTCTTTAACATGTCCGTCTACCAACTTACATCCGTTTCTGAGATAAATTGATTTCACATGATTTGCAGACCCTCCATAAAAATGCAATAACTTCAAGATAAAAAGAACAAGCAATTTTGCTTTACATCACCTTACTAAAAATCTTCAACATCTCTTTTGTAATATTTACTATTATGTTATGATGTACAGAGTGTTTTAAATACTACCGCATAACGCTAACGACTTAAAACTTAAATAACTTGCTTAACTTAAATGGAACACTGTGCATTTCTGTAGCTTGTTGGAATCAAGAAATAATTATCTTTCAATCGGTATTAGTGTTACCAACTTCTAACTCTGATAGTTTTCAAGATATTTTAAAATCTGCTAGTTTAACAATTTGCAATTTACTGGAATTTAAATTACCTGTGAGATATCATTGGAATGAACATTATCTTGCAAACATTTTTAATGTATAGGCTTTAAATATTAACCTTAAACATTTTTTTAGAAGAAAATAACAGAAATGTGCTCATGACTTATGCCGGGCTCTAAAGTCAGTCGAATCACGCCCACCTGTCACAAACAACAGCAACCGTTTACAGTATGATCGATTTTTGATGTACCAAATAATAGTTGTTGTTGTTAAACATCAGTAAATTATGACCGGTGTCGTAATTCGACTTAGAGTCCGTGATACTAGTCATAAGCACATTTCTGTTTATTTTTTTTCTGAAAAAAAATATTTAAGGTAAATATTTAAAACTGAAAGTTACAAGATAATGTCCATATTGCGGATATTTTACAAGCAACTTGGACACCAGTACATCGTAAATTGTTAAACAATCAAATTTTAAAATATCTCAAAAACTATTAGAGTTAGTGGTTGGTAACGCTAATACCGACTAAAGGTAATTAGTTCAAGCTTTCAACAGGCTACATAAATGTAGGTGTTCCATTTAAGATTAAACAAGTTATTTAAGTTTTAAGTTGTTAATGCTATAGGTAGTGACACCCTGTACATCATAACATAATAACCAATATTGCAAAATGGATGTTGAAGGCTTCTAACAAAGTGGTGTAAACCAAAGTTGTTTGTTCTTATTTATCTTGAAGTTATTGCATTTTTTGGAGGGTTTGCCAATCAGGAAATAAAATTGGTTTAGTTCAGAAACGGAATTAGAGTAGGTATGGAATATCTTAAAGAACATACATTATTTTTTATCGTACAATTCCAAATATGAAATAAATACAGGGTGATCTGGTTAAAATAACCCAACTTTGATATGGTAGGTGATTTTAGAGCACCCTGTACAATCTAAAATATTTTTAAAATGTAGTTACGAATAATCTTCACATATAGCATGCATTAAAATTTTAACATTACTATTTGTCGTTTTTTAATGCTGTAGAATAATTCTTTGTTAGTGCCCCACCCTGTATATAGAATGGCGTAAACTTCTGGCAATAGAGTATAACTTCGTTGGAAAAAAATATAATTTTCAAAATTTGTCACATTCCGAACAGTTTTTAAGTTCACGGATTTAATAATAATTTTGATTATACAGGAGTGTTTCAAAAAGTCGTGACCTTATAAACTTACTTGTAAGGGACATTGATTGAGAACATTTTATTGTAGCACTTCTATTAAGATTAACAAACCAAAAACAAAAATCCAAAATTTCTCAAATATTATTAAATTACGTACATATGTTGACACAATTAGTTGTTACAACTAATTCTTACGTAATATAATTAACAAAATTTATTTTGAGTCACTTAAGTTGAAACATTTTTTGGATTATCCACGTTGATAAAGAGCAGCAGATTAGAGAAAAGCGTGTTTATAAGGGGTCGTAGAACTCCAGACGATCAACACATTCCAATAAAATTTCCCTTACAGGACGCATAGCTCATAATATGGAATCGCGTTTTTTGTTCCATTACTCCTGTAAATAGATGAGCCCACGGACCATTCGCAAATGCAGCGACGTCACTCGCCACTGCGTGGGTTTCATATGTGTAATTTAACTAAACTAGGATATTGATAATTTTTATCAGCTACAACATAAACAGTATTACAATTTAGTTGTTATATAAAAAATACTCACTAAAATTATCATTGGTTATATTTGGTCGCAAACTAACTATTCCTTGTTGTCCGTGAGCGTAGCTCAATGAAGTGTAGGGGAGGTTGTCATCACCTTTTTCCCACCGGTCCTAGGACATCAAGACCTCGCTCAGGATAACCGTTGAGAGTCATAGTGTAGAATGATCCGCCGTAACTACAATAAGAGTGTCTTCTTCATTAGTTTTACTCACAGCAGCTTCAATAGCTTTATGAAACTCTATGGTTTCGTCTAAAGCTTTTCTTGTTCTGGTTTCGTGGTGACCATGATCTATACGTCCACGCTTCGACAAGAGCAAAAGTATCCTGTTTCGCTGTTCGAAAGCAGTTCAAGCGCTTTTTCAACCAATTCCGAGTAACGAGGGCTGCTTGTTAACGTCTCTACTCTAAATTGTAATCTAATGTGATTCTAGCTAAAAAGTCCCCTAAAACATGTTCCGTGTCAAACTTAAACTGTACCAATTCAGTTAAGTTGCTGATGTATTGAGGATTTTTCCGTTTTCTTTTCCATTCTTCTATCAAATTGCGCGTTCATCAGTACGCCAACCCTTTAAGCACGTCTTCATCTTCTACCGTGGATTGGTAAAAGTTGCTTCTACCACCTCAAAATAAACATTGAATTTTTACCAGTCTCTCCATGAACTAATTGTTGTACTATATCTAAACATTTTTTAGGATCTTGGTTACTTTCTACTACGTGAACATCGCTCCCCAATCTCGATTAGCTGTAGCAGGCGTATGTACCTGTTATGAAAAGCATAATGAGTTATAAAAACGTGTTTAAAAGATAATTAGTCACCTCCAGGAGAAGCGTGCGTTATTCGAGTTGTAGTTACAATTCCGGTGCGTTTTCCAGCTAATTGAGCCAAATGTGCTATGGAATACACGTGATTGGTTTCGTTGTTCATTGCAACGCAATCGTCCATTTTAACTGCAGCTGTAACACCAAGGGTTCCTTCGTTTGCTTTGACTCCGCTTAAATACGCAGTTGATGAACAAGCAGAATCAGCTACTTGGCGATCGACACAGTACGTCTAAAAGATAAAGTTTAAAAAAAGATGAAACTTAGGCATCAATTATATTACCTTGGATAAAGCTGTAAATGGAAATTTTTCAAAAGAAAGGAAAGTGTCTTCTCCAGTTTTGCCGATTCTTTGCCCTAAATGGATTCTTGCCGCTGTTAAGGTTGCCATTGACATTCCATCTCCGAGGAACAAGATTACGTTTTTGGCCGTGTCTAATATTAAAAATTTTGTTAAAATGTAAGAACAAACTTTAAAAGAATTTGTGAAAACGTGCACTCAGGTTTGTCACAAACCTTGAATTTAAATTTGTTGTTTTTATGTTTATGAAACCTTAATTAAAAGGTTTTTTAACATTTAATGTTATTTTTTGCGGTTTTCCGTTGTTCTAATTTGCTGATCTATACCTTTAATGCATGATAATCATGGTTATGATTTAGAGATATGGGACCTAAATCCAGTAAATCATACTCGATCTCATCAACGTGCACAAAATGCTCTCAAACTTTTCCTCAAATTTAAAAATAATGTGTTCCCAACACAAAAGCAAAGACCCCGGTCATAGATGCTCTTCCACAGTTTTTGGTGGTTTCTAAACTTAGCAAAGCAAATGCCTTGCCAAGACGATTCAATCTGTAATTGCACATGGTTTTGTCAGTACAAGTTTATACTGATTTTCTGGGGTACCGTACTTACACTTACACAATACAACGTAGAAAATAATGTAATACCATACGAACAAGTAAATAACATAAATCACTAAGGTTGGTTTATTTCCTTCTCGATTAGTACACTGATTGAAAAGAAATTTAAACAACCTTCTTATAGGAGGGCAAATCAAACACACACTTTCGTGCATTTTCCAGCACTTTAGTGGAAAAACGCGAAGATTCATTCAACAATTATGTCTCAAACTTTTTTTCAACAAAATCAAACTCAATGAAATGCTACAACTAAATTTAAACAGCCGATAATAACACCATGTTTCAAAAAACCAGTCAACATCGGTACCAGATCTCATTAAAAAACCAGATACATCAGCAACAGCCCCTCCCAAGGAAAACAGCAGTTTTTACTTTTTATCATTCTGCCTTAAACTGCAAACAACAAACTTCTAGATATGACTTTATAGAAAAGTATTATTACAACGCCTTCAATACCAAAACAATACTTATCACCACTATTTACACACTTTTCAACGCAAATTCCGACAACGAAAAACGACCCAACCAACCATTATTGACAAATAACCTCCTTTATTTCTTGCCCAGAACTTTGAAATAATTATTAGTTAAACAATAAGAAATGTATCAACTCGGATTCCAGAAGTGCCACCTGACGGTACATCAAAGCGCCATCAATCGTCACTCAAGTAATGGAAATCACCTTTTCAGTTCAAAATAACAACACATTAAACATACAAGTAAAAAAAAATCTTCACTAATTCAACACCTACCTGCTCTAGTCTGGACTTTGGAGATAATAAATTGATAGTTAATATAATTTTGTGGCTACACTCTGCGCTATCACCTAACAATTTATCGTAGTATATTTGGAAAGACTCCGCTATACTTTTGCACACGAAATTTAAGAATCAAGTGCACATCATGTACATGACAGACCACGAAATACCTCACGATGCTTATCACGTCCAGTTTCGACGTCTTCAGCTGTTAAGTATAACACACATGTGCAGAACAACTCTTACAATCACAAAAACAAACATGAAGAATGAAATGCACCCGCAATAAGTATCTTTTTGTCTACTAAGCATACTTAAAGTCTTAAGAATCCTAAGGAAAAGACCGTGATGGATTTGGTGTAACAACCTTTTAACAATTTCATAAGGAAGTAGGTTTTCAAACACTGCATAAAGAACATGAAACAATTTAACAAAGAAAAGCAAAACGTTTGTATAATTATGTAAAATATCTTCATAATAAAAAACTGGTTAATCAGTTTCTTGGTCGTGTCTGAAGTCACAATTTCAGTAAAAAAAAAAAAAGAAATGCGTCAGTTGGGATAAAAAAAAAGTAATATTTCTGTCACCAATCACATCCTAAAAAAAAATTTGTTTGGATTGATTCCTATGCCGAAAGCATAAACCGATTTTGAAACGTTGTAAAATATTTTAATTAAATTCTTAAGTAAATTCTAATTGGGTCATAAGCTATAAGTAATGTCAACCTATAGATGATGATAAAATCTTGAGAGATTTGTGACATTGTGTTGCAGAATTTGAACTTGCTGATAAGGGTACTTTTAGCATGAAAACACTAATATCAAAAAATTACAATAATACCAATATTAAAAACCTATAAAAGTTAAAATAATTGAATACTGAAAGTGTTGCAATGAGAATATGTTAATTTGGTTATTTGACGGGATTAGCACGGAGAAAATGTTGTTTGAAGATATTCAGAGGAAGTAACACAGCTCTTCGGTTTTAACAGGGCGTACTTTCTTCAACAGCATAAAATGAATACAGTGCAGTTCTAACTTGGGAATAAATTCAGTAAACAAAGACAGTTTTTCGGAAATATGCTCCAGACACGTCGATTAGTATTTTAAATTGCGCTTTTTTCATGTGAAAAATTTTATACAGTGTGTCCCCAAATTTGAATATGACGTCACCGACTTTTTAATGGTAGCCTAATTTTTTTTATATTATTCTTAAAGTGTCATTGAGTTACACATGCGTACCAAATTTCAAGTTTTATTCCTTGTCATTTAAAAGATATTGTCAACAAAAACATTAACTAATTCGAAAAATGAAATTTAAAATGGCACGTCAAGGTATTCGTTGTTTGTCAAATCGGGTTGACGTCTTATCAAAATGTTATAAAAACAAGAATAACAAGTAAGTTAATAAAACAAGTAAGAAGAGCTGCATCGTATTCGAGTTTGTTGAGAACCCTATTAGTTTGTGGTTTGTGAGAAAAAAATACACATGCTGTTATAACTAAACCAGCAATGCATGTGGCAA